>JBAMJV010002861.1:0-206391 GCA_037951105.1 Echinarachnius parma | reverse complement strand
TGCTGCCCTAAGGTGAAGTTCCTGCCCTAAGGTGATGATGCTGTCCTAAGGTGATGTCGCTGTCCTAAGGTGATGATGCTGTCCTAAGGTGATGATGCTGTCCTAAGGTGATGATGCTGCCCTAAGGTGATGATGCTGTCCTAAGGTGATGATGCTGTTCTAAGTTGATGATGCTGTCCTAAGGTGATGATGCTGTCCTAAGGTGATGATGCTGTCCTAAGGTGATGATGCTGTCCTAAGGTGATGATGCTGCCCTAAGGTGATGATGCTGTCCTAAGGTGATGATGCTGTTCTAAGGTGATGATGCTGTCCTAAGGTGATGATGCTGTCCTAAGGTGATGATGCTGTCCTAAGGTGATGATGCTGTCCTAAGGTGATGATGCTGTCCTAAGGTGATGTCGCTGTCCTAAGGTGATGATGCTGTCCTAAGGTGATGATGCTGTCCTAAGGTGATGATGCTTGTCCTAAGGTGATGTCGCTGTCCTAAGGTGATGTCGCTGTCCTAAGGTGATGATGCTGTCCTAAGGTGATGATGCTGTCCTAAGGTGATGATGCTGTTCTAAGGTGATGATGCTGTCCTAAGGTGATGATGCTGTCCTAAGGTGATGATGCTGTCCTAAGGTGATGATGCTGTCCTAAGGTGATGATGCTGTCCTAAGGTGATGATGCTGTTCTAAGGTGATGATGCTGTCCTAAGGTGATGATGCTGCCCTAAGGTGATGATGCTGTCCTAAGGTGATGATGCTGTTCTAAGGTGATGATGCTGTCCTAAGGTGATGATGCTGTCCTACGGTGATGATGCTGTCCTAAGGTGATGATGCTGCCCTAAGGTGATGATGCTGTCCTAAGGTGATGATGCTGTTCTAAGGTGATGATGCTGTCCTAAGGTGATGATGCTGTCCTAAGGTGATGATGCTGTCCTAAGGTGATGATGCTGTCCTAAGGTGATGATGCTGTCCTAAGGTGATGATGCTGTCCTAAGGTGATGATGCTGTCCTAAGGTGATGTCGCTGTCCTAAGGTGATGTCGCTGTCCTAAGGTGATGATGCTGTCCTAAGGTGATGATGCTGTCCTAAGGTGATGATGCTGTCCTAAGGTGATGATGCTGTCCTAAGGTGATTATGCTGTCCTAAGGTGATGATGCTGTCCTAAGGTGATGATGCTGTCCTAAGGTGATGATGCTGTCCTAAGGTGATGTCGCTGTCCTAAGGTGATGATGCTGTCCTAAGGTGATGATGCTGTCCTAAGGTGATGATGCTGTCCTAAGGTGATGATGCTGCCCTAAGGTGAAGTTCCTGCCCTAAGGTGATGTCGCTGTCCTAAGGTGATGATGCTGTCCTAAGGTGATGATGCTGTCCTAAGGTGATGATGCTGTCCTAAGGTGATGATGCTGCCCTAAGGTGATGATGCTGTCCTAAGGTGATGATGCTGTTCTAAGTTGATGATGCTGTCCTAAGGTGATGATGCTGTCCTAAGGTGATGATGCTGTCCTAAGGTGATGATGCTGTCCTAAGGTGATGATGCTGTTCTAAGGTGATGATGCTGTCCTAAGGTGATGATGCTGTCCTAAGGTGATGATGCAGTTCTAAGGTGATGATGCTGTCCTAAGGTGATGATGCTGTCCTAAGGTGATGATGCTGTCCTAAGGTGATGATGCTGTCCTAAGGTGATGATGCTGCCCTAAAGTGATGATGCTGTCCTAAGGTGATGATGCTGCCCTAAAGTGATGATGCTGTCCTAAGGTGATGATGCTGTTCTAAGGTGATGATGCTGCCCTAAGGTGATGATGCTGTCCTAAGGTGATGATGCTGTCCTAAGGTGATGATGCTGTCCTAAGGTGATGATGCTGTCCTAAGGTGATGTCGCTGTCCTAAGGTGATGATGCTGTCCTAAGGTGATGATGCTGTCCTAAGGTGATGATGCTGTCCTAAGGTGATGATGCTGTCCTAAGGTGATGATGCTGTCCTAAGGTGATGATGCTGTCCTAAGGTGATGATGCTGTCCTAAGGTGATGTCGCTGTCCTAAGGTGATGATGCTGTCCTAAGGTGATGATGCTGTCCTAAGGTGATGATGCTTGTCCTAAGGTGATGTCGCTGTCCTAAGGTGATGTCGCTGTCCTAAGGTGATGATGCTGTCCTAAGGTGATGATGCTGTCCTAAGGTGATGATGCTGTTCTAAGGTGATGATGCTGTCCTAAGGTGATGATGCTGTCCTAAGGTGATGATGCTGTCCTAAGGTGATGATGCTGTCCTAAGGTGATGATGCTGTCCTAAGGTGATGTTGCTGTTCTAAGGTGATGATGCTGTCCTAAGGTGATGATGCTGCCCTAAGGTGATGATGCTGTCCTAAGGTGATGATGCTGTTCTAAGGTGATGATGCTGTCCTAAGGTGATGATGCTGTCCTAAGGTGATGATGCTGTCCTAAGGTGATGATGCTGCCCTAAGGTGATGATGCTGTCCTAAGGTGATGATGCTGTTCTAAGGTGATGATGCTGTCCTAAGGTGATGATGCTGTCCTAAGGTGATGCTGTCCTAAGGTGATGATGCTGTCCTAAGGTGATGATGCTGTCCTAAGGTGATGATGCTGTCCTAAGGTGATGATGCTGTCCTAAGGTGATGATGCTGTCCTAAGGTGATGTCGCTGTCCTAAGGTGATGTCGCTGTCCTAAGGTGATGATGCTGTCCTAAGGTGATGATGCTGTCCTAAGGTGATGATGCTGTCCTAAGGTGATGATGCTGTCCTAAGGTGATTATGCTGTCCTAAGGTGATGATGCTGTCCTAAGGTGATGATGCTGTCCTAAGGTGATGATGCTGTCCTAAGGTGATGATGCTGTCCTAAGGTGATGATGCTGTCCTAAGGTGATGATGCTGCCCTAAGGTGATGATGCTGTCCTAAGGTGATGATGCTGTTCTAAGGTGATGATGCTGTCCTAAGGTGATGATGCTGTCCTAAGGTGATGATGCTGTCCTAAGGTGATGATGCTGTCCTAAGGTGATGATGCTGTCCTAAGGTGATGATGCTGTCCTAAGGTGATGATGCTGTCCTAAGGTGATGATGCTGCCCTAAGGTGATGATGCTGTTCTAAGGTGATGATGCTGTTCTAAGGTGATGATGCTGTCCTAAGGTGATGATGCTGTCCTAAGGTGATGATGCTGTCCTAAGGTGATGATGCTGTCCTAAGGTGATGATGCTGTCCTAAGGTGATGATGCTGTCCTAAGGTGATGATGCTGTCCTAAGGTGATGATGCTGTCCTAAGGTGATGATGCTGTCCTAAGGTGATGATGCTGTTCTAAGGTGATGATGCTGTCCTAAGGTGATGATGCTGTCCTAAGGTGATGATGCTGTCCTAAGGTGATGATGCTGTTCTAAGGTGATGATGCTGTCCTAAGGTGATGATGCTGCCCTAAGGTGATGATGCTGTCCTAAGGTGATGATGCTGTCCTAAGGTGATGATGCTGTCCTAAGGTGATGATGCTGTCCTAAGGTGATGATGCTGTCCTAAGGTGATGTCGCTGTCCTAAGGTGATGTCGCTGTCCTAAGGTGATGATGCTGTCCTAAGGTGATGATGCTGTCCTAAGGTGATGATGCTGTCCTAAGGTGATGATGCTGTCCTAAGGTGATGATGCTGTCCTAAGGTGATGATGCTGTTCTAAGGTGATGATGCTGTCCTAAGGTGATGATGCTGCCCTAAGGTGATGATGCTGTCCTAAGGTGATGATGCTGTTCTAAGGTGATGATGCTGTCCTAAGGTGATGATGCTGTCCTAAGGTGATGATGCTGTCCTAAGGTGATGATGCTGTTCTAAGGTGATGATGCTGTCCTAAGGTGATGATGCTGTCCTAAGGTGATGATGCTGCCCTAAGGTGATGATGCTGTCCTAAGGTGATGATGCTGTTCTAAGGTGATGATGCTGTCCTAAGGTGATGATGCTGTCCTAAGGTGATGTCGCTGTCCTAAGGTGATGTCGCTGTCCTAAGGTGATGTCGCTGTCCTAAGGTGATGATGCTGTCCTAAGGTGATGATGCTGTCCTAAGGTGATGATGCTGTCCTAAGGTGATGATGCTGTCCTAAGGTGATGATGCTGTCCTAAGGTGATGATGCTGTCCTAAGGTGATGATGCTGTCCTAAGGTGATGATGCTGTCCTAAGGTGATGATGCTGTCCTAAGGTGATGTCGCTGTCCTAAGGTGATGATGCTGTCCTAAGGTGATGTCGCTGTCCTAAGGTGATGTCGCTGTCCTAAGGTGATGATGCTGCCCTAAGGTGATGTTGCTGCCCTAAGGTGATGTTGCTGTCCTAAGGTGATGATGCTGTCCTAAGGTGATGATGCTGTCCTAAGGTGATGATGCTGCCCTAAGGTGAAGTTCCTGCCCTAAGGTGATGATGCTGTCCTAAGGTGATGTCGCTGTCCTAAGGTGATGATGCTGTCCTAAGGTGATGATGCTGTCCTAAGGTGATGATGCTGCCCTAAAGTGATGATGCTGTCCTAAGGTGATGATGCTGTTCTAAGGTGATGATGCTGTCCTAAGGTGATGATGCTGTCCTAAGGTGATGATGCTGTCCTAAGGTGATGATGCTGTTCTAAGGTGATGATGCTGTCCTAAGGTGATGATGCTGCCCTAAGGTGATGATGCTGTCCTAAGGTGATGATGCTGTTCTAAGGTGATGATGCTGTCCTAAGGTGATGATGCTGTCCTAAGGTGATGATGCTGTCCTAAGGTGATGATGCTGTCCTAAGGTGATGATGCTGTCCTAAGGTGATGATGCTGTCCTAAGGTGATGATGCTGTCCTAAGGTGATGATGCTGTCCTAAGGTGATGTCGCTGTCCTAAGGTGATGATGCTGTCCTAAGGTGATGATGCTGTCCTAAGGTGATGATGCTGTCCTAATGTGATGTCGCTGTCCTAAGGTGATGATGCTGTCCTAAGGTGATGATGCTGTCCTAAGGTGATGATGCTGTCCTAAGGTGATGATGCTGTCCTAAGGTGATGATGCTGCCCTAAGGTGAAGTTCCTGCCCTAAGGTGATGATGCTGTCCTAAGGTGATGTCGCTGTCCTAAGGTGATGTTGCTGTCCTAAGGTGATGATGCTGTCCTAAGGTGATGATGCTGTCCTAAGGTGATGATGCTGCCCTAAGGTGAAGTTCCTGCCCTAAGGTGATGATGCTGTCCTAAGGTGATGATGCTGTCCTAAGGTGATGATGCCGTCCTAAGGTGATGATGCTGTCCTAAGGTGATGATGCTGTCCTAAGGTGATGATGCTGTCCTAAGGTGATGATGCTGCCCTAAGGTGATGATGCTGTCCTAAGGTGATGTCGCTGTCCTAAGGTGATGATGCTGTCCTAAGGTGATGATGCTGCCCTAAGGTGATGATGCTGTCCTAAGGTGATGATGCTGTCCTAAGGTGATGATGCTGCCCTAAGGTGATGATGCTGTCCTAAGGTGATGATGCTGTCCTAAGGTGATGATGCTGTCCTAAGGTGATGATGCTGTCCTAAGGTGATGTCGCTGTCCTAAGGTGATGTCGCTGTCCTAAGGTGATGATGCTGTCCTAAGGTGATCATGCTGTCCTAAGGTGATGATGCTGTCCTAAGGTGATGATGCTGTCCTAAGGTGATGATGCTGTCCTAAGGTGATGATGCTGTCCTAAGGTGATGATGCTGTCCTAAGGTGATGATGCTGCCCTAAGGTGATGATGCTGTCCTAAGGTGATGATGCTGTTCTAAGGTGATGATGCTGTCCTAAGGTGATGTCGCTGTCCTAAGGTGATGATGCTGTCCTAAGGTGATGATGCTGTCCTAAGGTGATGATGCTGTCCTAAGGTGATGATGCTGTCCTAAGGTCATGTCGCTGTCCTAAGGTGATGATGCTGTCCTAAGGTGATGATGCTGTCCTAAGGTGATGATGCTGTCCTAAGGTGATGATGCTGTCCTAAGGTGATGGTGCTGTCCTAAGGTGATGATGCTGTCCTAAGGTGATGATGCTGTCCTAAGGTGATGATGCTGTCCTAAGGTGATGATGCTGTCCTAAGGTGATGTCGCTGTCCTAAGGTGATGATGCTGTCCTAAGGTGATGATGCTGTCCTAAGGTGATGATGCAGTCCTAAGGTGATGATGCAGTCCTAAGGTGATGATGCTGTCCTAAGGTGATGATGCTGTCCTAAGGTGATGATGCTGTCCTAAGGTGATGATGCTGTCCTAAGGTGATGATGCTGTCCTAAGGTGATGATGCTGTCCTAAGGTGATGATGCTGTCCTAAGGTGATGATGCTGTCCTAAGGTGATGATGCTGTCCTAAGGTGATGATGCTGCCCTAAGGTGATGATGCTGTCCTAAGGTGATGATGCTGCCCTAAGGTGATGATGCTGTCCTAAGGTGATGATGCAGTTCTAAGGTGATGATGCTGTCCTAAGGTGATGATGCTGTCCTAAGGTGATGATGCTGTCCTAAGGTGATGATGCTGTCCTAAGGTGATGATGCTGTCCTAAGGTGATGTCGCTGTCCTAAGGTGATGTCGCTGTCCTAAGGTGATGATGCTGTCCTAAGGTGATCATGCTGTCCTAAGGTGATGATGCTGTCCTAAGGTGATGATGCTGTCCTAAGGTGATGATGCTGTCCTAAGGTGATGATGCTGTCCTAAGGTGATGATGCTGTCCTAAGGTGATGATGCTGTCCTAAGGTGATGATGCTGTCCTAAGGTGATGTCGCTGTCCTAAGGTGATGTCGCTGTCCTAAGGTGATGATGCTGCCCTAAGGTGATGTTGCTGCCCTAAGGTGATGTTGCTGTCCTAAGGTGATGATGCTGTCCTAAGGTGATGATGCTGTCCTAAGGTGATGATGCTGTCCTAAGGTGATGATGCTGTCCTAAGGTGATGATGCTGTCCTAAGGTGATGATGCTGTTCTAAGGTGATGATGCTGTCCTAAGGTGATGATGCTGCCCTAAGGTGATGATGCTGTCCTAAGGTGATGATGCTGTTCTAAGGTGATGATGCTGTCCTAAGGTGATGATGCTGTCCTAAGGTGATGATGCTGCCCTAAGGTGATGATGCTGTCCTAAGGTGATGATGCTGTCCTAAGGTGATGATGCTGTCCTAAGGTGATGATGCTGTCCTAAGGTGATGATGCTGTCCTAAGGTGATGATGCTGTCCTAAGGTGATGATGCTGTTCTAAGGTGATGATGCTGTCCTAAGGTGATGATGCTGTCCTAAGGTGATGATGCAGTTCTAAGGTGATGATGCTGTCCTAAGGTGATGATGCTGTCCTAAGGTGATGATGCTGTCCTAAGGTGATGATGCTGTCCTAAGGTGATGATGCTGTCCTAAGGTGATGTCGCTGTCCTAAGGTGATGTCGCTGTCCTAAGGTGATGATGCTGTCCTAAGGTGATGATGCTGTCCTAAGGTGATGATGCTGTCCTAAGGTGATGATGCTGTCCTAAGGTGATGATGCTGTCCTAAGGTGATGATGCTGTCCTAAGGTGATGATGCTGTCCTAAGGTGATGATGCTGTCCTAAGGTGATGTCGCTGTCCTAAGGTGATGATGCTGTCCTAAGGTGATGTCGCTGTCCTAAGGTGATGTCGCTGTCCTAAGGTGATGATGCTGCCCTAAGGTGATGTTGCTGCCCTAAGGTGATGTTGCTGTCCTAAGGTGATGATGCTGTCCTAAGGTGATGATGCTGTCCTAAGGTGATGATGCTGTTCTAAGGTGATGATGCTGTCCTAAGGTGATGATGCTGTCCTAAGGTGATGATGCTGTCCTAAGGTGATGATGCTGTCCTAAGGTGATGATGCTGTTCTAAGGTGATGATGCTGTCCTAAGGTGATGATGCTGTCCTAAGGTGATGATGCTGTCCTAAGGTGATGATGCTGTCCTAAGGTGATGATGCTGTCCTAAGGTGATGATGCTGTTCTAAGGTGATGATGCTGTCCTAAGGTGATGATGCTGCCCTAAGGTGATGATGCTGTCCTAAGGTGATGATGCTGTTCTAAGGTGATGATGCTGTCCTAAGGTGATGATGCTGTCCTAAGGTGATGATGCTGCCCTAAGGTGATGATGCTGTCCTAAGGTGATGATGCTGTCCTAAGGTGATGATGCTGTCCTAAGGTGATGATGCTGTCCTAAGGTGATGATGCTGTCCTAAGGTGATGATGCTGTCCTAAGGTGATGATGCTGTTCTAAGGTGATGATGCTGTCCTAAGGTGATGATGCTGTCCTAAGGTGATGATGCAGTTCTAAGGTGATGATGCTGTCCTAAGGTGATGATGCTGTCCTAAGGTGATGATGCTGTCCTAAGGTGATGATGCTGTCCTAAGGTGATGATGCTGTCCTAAGGTGATGTCGCTGTCCTAAGGTGATGTCGCTGTCCTAAGGTGATGATGCTGTCCTAAGGTGATGATGCTGTCCTAAGGTGATGATGCTGTCCTAAGGTGATGATGCTGTCCTAAGGTGATGATGCTGTCCTAAGGTGATGATGCTGTCCTAAGGTGATGATGCTGTCCTAAGGTGATGATGCTGTCCTAAGGTGATGTCGCTGTCCTAAGGTGATGATGCTGTCCTAAGGTGATGTCGCTGTCCTAAGGTGATGTCGCTGTCCTAAGGTGATGATGCTGCCCTAAGGTGATGTTGCTGCCCTAAGGTGATGTTGCTGTCCTAAGGTGATGATGCTGTCCTAAGGTGATGATGCTGTCCTAAGGTGATGATGCTGTTCTAAGGTGATGATGCTGTCCTAAGGTGATGATGCTGTCCTAAGGTGATGATGCTGTCCTAAGGTGATGATGCTGTCCTAAGGTGATGATGCTGTTCTAAGGTGATGATGCTGTCCTAATGTGATGATGCTGTCCTAAGGTGATGATGCTGTCCTAAGGTGATGATGCTGTCCTAAGGTGATGATGCTGTTCTAAGGTGATGATGCTGTCCTAAGGTGATGATGCTGCCCTAAGGTGATGATGCTGTCCTAAGGTGATGATGCTGTTCTAAGGTGATGATGCTGTCCTAAGGTGATGATGCTGTCCTAAGGTGATGATGCTGCCCTAAGGTGATGATGCTGTCCTAAGGTGATGATGCTGTTCTAAGGTGATGATGCTGTCCTAAGGTGATGATGCTGTCCTAAGGTGATGATGCTGTCCTAAGGTGATGATGCTGTCCTAAGGTGATGATGCTGTCCTAAGGTGATGATGCTGTCCTAAGGTGATGATGCTGTCCTAAGGTGATGTCGCTGTCCTAAGGTGATGTCGCTGTCCTAAGGTGATGATGCTGTCCTAAGGTGATGATGCTGTCCTAAGGTGATGATGCTGTCCTAAGGTGATGATGCTGTCCTAAGGTGATGATGCTGTCCTAAGGTGATGATGCTGTCCTAAGGTGATGATGCTGCCCTAAGGTGATGATGCTGTCCTAAGGTGATGATGCTGTCCTAAGGTGATGATGCTGTCCTAAGGTGATGATGCTGTCCTAAGGTGATGATGCTGTCCTAAGGTGATGATGCTGTCCTAAGGTGATGTCGCTGTCCTAAGGTGATGATGCTGTCCTAAGGTGATGATGCTGTCCTAAGGTGATGATGCTGTCCTAAGGTGATGATGCTGCCCTAAGGTGAAGTTCCTGCCCTAAGGTGATGATGCTGTCCTAAGGTGATGTCGCTGTCCTAAGGTGATGATGCTGTCCTAAGGTGATGATGCTGTCCTAAGGTGATGATGCTGCCCTAAGGTGATGATGCTGTCCTAAGGTGATGATGCTGTTCTAAGTTGATGATGCTGTCCTAAGGTGATGATGCTGTCCTAAGGTGATGATGCTGCCCTAAGGTGATGTTGCTGTCCTAAGGTGATGATGCTGTCCTAAGGTGATGATGCTGTCCTAAGGTGATGATGCTGTCCTAAGGTGATGATGCTGTCCTAAGGTGATGATGCTGTCCTAAGGTGATGATGCTGTCCTAAGGTGATGATGCTGTCCTAAGGTGATGATGCTGTCCTAAGGTGATGATGCTGCCCTAAGGTGATGATGCTGTCCTAAGGTGATGATGCTGTCCTAAGGTGATGATGCTGTCCTAAGGTGATGATGCTCCCCTAAGGTGATGTTGCTGTTCTAAGGTGATGATGCTGCCCTAAGGTGAAGTTCCTGCCCTAAGGTGATGATGCTGTCCTAAGGTGATGTCGCTGTCCTAAGGTGATGATGCTGTCCTAAGGTGATGATGCTGTCCTAAGGTGATGTCGCTGTCCTAAGGTGATGATGCTGTCCTAAGGTGATGATGCTGTCCTAAGGTGATGATGCTGTCCTAAGGTGATGATGCTGTCCTAAGGTGATGATGCTGTCCTAAGGTGATGATGCTGTCCTAAGGTGATGATGCTGTCCTAAGGTGATGATGCTGCCCTAAAGTGATGATGCTGTCCTAAGGTGATGATGCTGTTCTAAGGTGATGATGCTGCCCTAAGGTGATGATGCTGTCCTAAGGTGATGATGCTGTCCTAAGGTGATGATGCTGTCCTAAGGTGATGATGCTGTCCTAAGGTGATGATGCTGTCCTAAGGTGATGTCGCTGTCCTAAGGTGATGTCGCTGTCCTAAGGTGATGATGCTGTCCTAAGGTGATGATGCTGTCCTAAGGTGATGATGCTGTCCTAAGGTGATGATGCTGTCCTAAGGTGATGATGCTGTCCTAAGGTGATGATGCTGTCCTAAGGTGATGATGCTGTCCTAAGGTGATGTCGCTGTCCTAAGGTGATGATGCTGTCCTAAGGTGATGATGCTGTCCTAAGGTGATGATGCTTGTCCTAAGGTGATGTCGCTGTCCTAAGGTGATGTCGCTGTCCTAAGGTGATGATGCTGTCCTAAGGTGATGATGCTGTCCTAAGGTGATGATGCTGTTCTAAGGTGATGATGCTGTCCTAAGGTGATGATGCTGTCCTAAGGTGATGATGCTGTCCTAAGGTGATGATGCTGTCCTAAGGTGATGATGCTGTCCTAAGGTGATGATGCTGTTCTAAGGTGATGATGCTGTCCTAAGGTGATGATGCTGCCCTAAGGTGATGATGCTGTCCTAAGGTGATGATGCTGTTCTAAGGTGATGATGCTGTCCTAAGGTGATGATGCTGTCCTAAGGTGATGATGCTGTCCTAAGGTGATGATGCTGCCCTAAGGTGATGATGCTGTCCTAAGGTGATGATGCTGTTCTAAGGTGATGATGCTGTCCTAAGGTGATGATGCTGTCCTAAGGTGATGATGCTGTCCTAAGGTGATGATGCTGTCCTAAGGTGATGATGCTGTCCTAAGGTGATGATGCTGTCCTAAGGTGATGATGCTGTCCTAAGGTGATGTCGCTGTCCTAAGGTGATGTCGCTGTCCTAAGGTGATGATGCTGTCCTAAGGTGATGATGATGTCCTAAGGTGATGATGCTGTCCTAAGGTGATGATGCTGTCCTAAGGTGATGTCGCTGTCCTAAGGTGATGATGCTGTCCTAAGGTGATGATGCTGTCCTAAGGTGATGATGCTGTCCTAAGGTGATGTCGCTGTCCTAAGGTGATGATGCTGTCCTAAGGTGATGATGCTGTCCTAAGGTGATGATGCTGTCCTAAGGTGATGATGCTGCCCTAAGGTGAAGTTCCTGCCCTAAGGTGATGATGCTGTCCTAAGGTGATGTCGCTGTCCTAAGGTGATGATGCTGTCCTAAGGTGATGATGCTGTCCTAAGGTGATGATGCTGCCCTAAGGTGATGATGCTGTCCTAAGGTGATGATGCTGTTCTAAGTTGATGATGCTGTCCTAAGGTGATGATGCTGTCCTAAGGTGATGATGCTGTCCTAAGGTGATGATGCTGTCCTAAGGTGATGATGCTGCCCTAAGGTGATGATGCTGTCCTAAGGTGATGATGCTGTTCTAAGGTGATGATGCTGTCCTAAGGTGATGATGCTGTCCTAAGGTGATGATGCTGTCCTAAGGTGATGATGCTGTCCTAAGGTGATGATGTTGTCCTAAGGTGATGATGCTGTCCTAAGGTGATGATGCTGTCCTAAGGTGATGATGCTGCCCTAAAGTGATGATGCTGTCCTAAGGTGATGATGCTGTTCTAAGGTGATGATGCTGTCCTAAGGTGATGATGCTGTCCTAAGGTGATGATGCTGTCCTAAGGTGATGATGCTGTCCTAAGGTGATGATGCTGTCCTAAGGTGATGATGCTGTCCTAAGGTGATGATGCTGTCCTAAGGTGATGATGCTGCCCTAAGGTGATGATGCTGTCCTAAGGTGATGATGCTGTTCTAAGGTGATGATGCTGTCCTAAGGTGATGATGCTGTCCTAAGGTGATGTCGCTGTCCTAAGGTGATGATGCTGTCCTAAGGTCATGATGCTGTCCTAAGGTGATGTCGCTGTCCTAAGGTGATGATGCTGTCCTAAGGTGATGATGCTGTCCTAAGGTGATGATGCTGTCCTAAGGTGATGATGCTGTCCTAAGGTGATGATGCTGTCCTAAGGTGATGATGCTGTCCTAAGGTGATGATGCTGTCCTAAGGTGATGATGCTGTCCTAAGGTGATGATGCTGTCCTAAGGTGATGATGCTGTCCTAAGGTGATGATGCTGTCCTAAGGTGATGATGCTGTCCTAAGGTGATGATGCTGTTCTAAGGTGATGATGCTGTCCTAAGGTGATGATGCTGTCCTAAGGTGATGATGCTGTCCTAAGGTGATGATGCTGTTCTAAGGTGATGATGCTGTCCTAAGGTGATGATGCTGCCCTAAGGTGATGATGCTGTCCTAAGGTGATGATGCTGTCCTAAGGTGATGATGCTGTCCTAAGGTGATGATGCTGTCCTAAGGTGATGATGCTGTCCTAAGGTGATGTCGCTGTCCTAAGGTGATGTCGCTGTCCTAAGGTGATGTCGCTGTCCTAAGGTGATGATGCTGTCCTAAGGTGATGATGCTGTCCTAAGGTGATGATGCTGTCCTAAGGTGATGATGCTGTCCTAAGGTGATGATGCTGTCCTAAGGTGATGATGCTGTTCTAAGGTGATGATGCTGTCCTAAGGTGATGATGCTGTCCTAAGGTGATGATGCTGCCCTAAGGTGATGATGCTGTCCTAAGGTGATGATGCTGTTCTAAGGTGATGATGCTGTCCTAAGGTGATGATGCTGTCCTAAGGTGATGATGCTGTCCTAAGGTGATGATGCTGTCCTAAGGTGATGATGCTGTCCTAAGGTGATGATGCTGTCCTAAGGTGATGATGCTGTCCTAAGGTGATGATGCTGTCCTAAGGTGATGATGCTGTCCTAAGGTGATGATGCTGTCCTAAGGTGATGATGCTGTTCTAAGGTGATGATGCTGTCCTAAGGTGATGATGCTGTCCTAAGGTGATGATGCTGTCCTAAGGTGATGATGCTGTCCTAAGGTGATGATGCTGTTCTAAGGTGATGATGCTGTCCTAAGGTGATGATGCTGCCCTAAGGTGATGATGCTGTCCTAAGGTGATGATGCTGTCCTAAGGTGATGATGCTGTCCTAAGGTGATGATGCTGTCCTAAGGTGATGATGCTGTCCTAAGGTGATGTCGCTGTCCTAAGGTGATGTCGCTGTCCTAAGGTGATGATGCTGTCCTAAGGTGATGATGCTGTCCTAAGGTGATGATGCTGTCCTAAGGTGATGATGCTGTCCTAAGGTGATGATGCTGTCCTAAGGTGATGATGCTGTTCTAAGGTGATGATGCTGTCCTAAGGTGATGATGCTGTCCTAAGGTGATGATGCTGCCCTAAGGTGATGATGCTGTCCTAAGGTGATGATGCTGTTCTAAGGTGATGATGCTGTCCTAAGGTGATGATGCTGTCCTAAGGTGATGATGCTGTCCTAAGGTGATGATGCTGTTCTAAGGTGATGATGCTGTCCTAAGGTGATGATGCTGTCCTAAGGTGATGATGCTGTCCTAAGGTGATGTCGCTGTCCTAAGGTGATGATGCTGTCCTAAGGTGATGATGCTGTCCTAAGGTGATGATGCTGTCCTAAGGTGATGATGCTGTCCTAAGGTGATGATGCTGTCCTAAGGTGATGATGCTGTCCTAAGGTGATGATGCTGTCCTAAGGTGATGATGCTGTCCTAAGGTGATGATGCTGTCCTAAGGTGATGATGCTGTCCTAAGGTGATGTCGCTGTCCTAAGGTGATGATGCTGTCCTAAGGTGATGTCGCTGTCCTAAGGTGATGTCGCTGTCCTAAGGTGATGATGCTGCCCTAAGGTGATGTTGCTGCCCTAAGGTGATGTTGCTGTCCTAAGGTGATGATGCTGTCCTAAGGTGATGATGCTGTCCTAAGGTGATGATGCTGCCCTAAGGTGAAGTTCCTGCCCTAAGGTGATGATGCTCTCCTAAGGTGATGTCGCTGTCCTAAGGTGATGATGCTGTCCTAAGGTGATGATGCTGCCCTAAGGTGATGATGCTGTCCTAAGGTGATGATGCTGTCCTAAGGTGATGATGCTGCCCTAAGGTGATGATGCTGTCCTAAGGTGATGATGCTGTTCTAAGGTGATGATGCTGTCCTAAGGTGATGATGCTGCCCTAAGGTGATGATGCTGTCCTAAGGTGATGATGCTGTTCTAAGGTGATGATGCTGTCCTAAGGTGATGATGCTGTCCTAAGGTGATGATGCTGTCCTAAGGTGATGATGCTGTCCTAAGGTGATGATGCTGTCCTAAGGTGATGATGCTGTCCTAAGGTGATGTCGCTGTCCTAAGGTGATGATGCTGGCCTAAGGTGATGATACTGTCCTAAGGTGATGATGCTGCCCTAAGGTGATGATGCTGTCCTAAGGTGATGATGCTGTTCTAAGGTGATGATGCTGTCCTAAGGTGATGATGCTGTCCTAAGGTGATGATGCTGTTCTAAGGTGATGATGCTGTCCTAAGGTGATGATGCTGCCCTAAGGTGATGATGCTGTCCTAAGGTGATGATGCTGTTCTAAGGTGATGATGCTGTCCTAAGGTGATGATGCTCTCCTAAGGTGATGATGCTGTCCTAAGGTGATGATGCTGTCCTAAGGTGATGATGCTGTTCTAAGGTGATGATGCTGTCCTAAGGTGATGATGCTGTCCTAAGGTGATGATGCTGCCCTAAGGTGATGATGCTGTCCTAAGGTGATGATGCTGTTCTAAGGTGATGATGCTGTCCTAAGGTGATGATGCTGTCCTAAGGTGATGATGCTGTCCTAAGGTGATGATGCTGTCCTAAGGTGATGATGCTGTTCTAAGGTGATGATGCTGTCCTAAGGTGATGATGCTGCCCTAAGGTGATGATGCTGTCCTAAGGTGATGATGCAGTTCTAAGGTGATGATGCTGTCCTAAGGTGATGATGCTGCCCTAAGGTGAAGTTCCTGCCCTAAGGTGATGATGCTGTCCTAAGGTGATGATGCTGCCCTAAGGTGATGATGCTGTCCTAAGGTGATGATGCTGTCCTAAGGTGATGATGCTGTCCTAAGGTGATGATGCTGTCCTAAGGTGATGATGCTGTCCTAAGGTGATGATGCTGTCCTAAGGTGATGATGCTGTCCTAAGGTGATGATGCTGTTCTAAGGTGATGATGCTGTCCTAAGGTGATGATGCTGTCCTAAGGTGATGATGCTGTCCTAAGGTGATGATGCTGCCCTAAGGTGATGATGCTGTCCTAAGGTGATGATGCTGTTCTAAGGTGATGATGCTGTCCTAAGGTGATGATGCTGTCCTAAGGTGATGATGCTGCCCTAAGGTGATGATGCTGTCCTAAGGTGATGATGCTGTTCTAAGGTGATGATGCTGTCCTAAGGTGATGATGCTGTCCTAAGGTGATGATGCTGTCCTAAGGTGATGATGCTGTCCTAAGGTGATGATGCTGTCCTAAGGTGATGATGCTGTCCTAAGGTGATGATGCTGTCCTAAGGTGATGTCGCTGTCCTAAGGTGATGTCGCTGTCCTAAGGTGATGATGCTGTCCTAAGGTGATGATGCTGTCCTAAGGTGATGATGCTGTCCTAAGGTGATGATGCTGTCCTAAGGTGATGATGCTGTCCTAAGGTGATGATGCTGTCCTAAGGTGATGTCGCTGTCCTAAGGTGATGTCGCTGTCCTAAGGTGATGATGCTGTCCTAAGGTGATGATGCTGTCCTAAGGTGATGATGCTGTCCTAAGGTGATGATGCTGTCCTAAGGTGATGATGCTGTTCTAAGGTGATGATGCTGTCCTAAGGTGATGATGCTGCCCTAAGGTGATGATGCTGTCCTAAGGTGATGATGCAGTTCTAAGGTGATGATGCTGTCCTAAGGTGATGATGCTGTCCTAAGGTGATGATGCTGTCCTAAGGTGATGATGCTGTCCTAAGGTGATGATGCTGTCCTAAGGTGATGATGCTGTCCTAAGGTGATGTCGCTGTCCTAAGGTGATGTCGCTGTCCTAAGGTGATGATGCTGTCCTAAGGTGATGATGCTGTCCTAAGGTGATGATGCTGTCCTAAGGTGATGATGCTGTCCTAAGGTGATGATGCTGTCCTAAGGTGATGATGCTGTCCTAAGGTGATGATGCTGTCCTAAGGTGATGATGCTGTCCTAAGGTGATGATGCTGTCCTAAGGTGATGTCGCTGTCCTAAGGTGATGATGCTGTCCTAAGGTGATGTCGCTGTCCTAAGGTGATGTCGCTGTCCTAAGGTGATGATGCTGCCCTAAGGTGATGTTGCTGCCCTAAGGTGATGTTGCTGTCCTAAGGTGATGATGCTGTCCTAAGGTGATGATGCTGTCCTAAGGTGATGATGCTGCCCTAAGGTGATGATGCTGTTCTAAGGTGATGATGCTGTCCTAAGGTGATGATGCTGTCCTAAGGTGATGATGCTGTCCTAAGGTGATGATGCTGTCCTAAGGTGATGATGCTGTCCTAAGGTGATGTCGCTGTCCTAAGGTGATGATGCTGGCCTAAGGTGATGATGCTGTCCTAAGGTGATGATGCTGCCCTAAGGTGATGATGCTGTCCTAAGGTGATGATGCTGTTCTAAGGTGATGATGCTGTCCTAAGGTGATGATGCTGTCCTAAGGTGATGATGCTGTCCTAAGGTGATGATGCTGTCCTAAGGTGATGATGCTGTCCTAAGGTGATGATGCTGTCCTAAGGTGATGTCGCTGTCCTAAGGTGATGTCGCTGTCCTAAGGTGATGATGCTGTCCTAAGGTGATGATGCTGTCCTAAGGTGATGATGCTGTCCTAAGGTGATGATGCTGTCCTAAGGTGATGATGCTGTCCTAAGGTGATGATGCTGTCCTAAGGTGATGATGCTGTCCTAAGGTGATGATGCTGTCCTAAGGTGATGATGCTGTCCTAAGGTGATGTCGCTGTCCTAAGGTGATGATGCTGTCCTAAGGTGATGTCGCTGTCCTAAGGTGATGTCGCTGTCCTAAGGTGATGATGCTGCCCTAAGGTGATGTTGCTGCCCTAAGGTGATGTTGCTGTCCTAAGGTGATGATGCTGTCCTAAGGTGATGATGCTGTCCTAAGGTGATGATGCTGCCCTAAGGTGATGATGCTGTTCTAAGGTGATGATGCTGTCCTAAGGTGATGATGCTGTCCTAAGGTGATGATGCTGTCCTAAGGTGATGATGCTGTCCTAAGGTGATGTCGCTGTCCTAAGGTGATGATGCTGGCCTAAGGTGATGATGCTGTCCTAAGGTGATGATGCTGCCCTAAGGTGATGATGCTGTCCTAAGGTGATGATGCTGTTCTAAGGTGATGATGCTGTCCTAAGGTGATGATGCTGTCCTAAGGTGATGATGCTGTCCTAAGGTGATGATGCTGTCCTAAGGTGATGATGCTGTTCTAAGGTGATGATGCTGTCCTAAGGTGATGATGCTGCCCTAAGGTGATGATGCTGTCCTAAGGTGATGATGCTGTTCTAAGGTGATGATGCTGTCCTAAGGTGATGATGCTGTCCTAAGGTGATGATGCTGTCCTAAGGTGATGATGCTGTCCTAAGGTGATGATGCTGTTCTAAGGTGATGATGCTGTCCTAAGGTGATGATGCTGTCCTAAGGTGATGATGCTGTCCTAAGGTGATGATGCTGTCCTAAGGTGATGATGCTGTTCTAAGGTGATGATGCTGTCCTAAGGTGATGATGCTGCCCTAAGGTGATGATGCTGTCCTAAGGCGATGATGCTGTTCTAAGGTGATGATGCTGTCCTAAGGTGATGATGCTGTCCTAAGGTGATGATGCTGCCCTAAGGTGATGATGCTGTCCTAAGGTGATGATGCTGTTCTAAGGTGATGATGCTGTCCTAAGGTGATGATGCTGTCCTAAGGTGATGATGCTGTCCTAAGGTGATGATGCTGTCCTAAGGTGATGATGCTGTCCTAAGGTGATGATGCTGTCCTAAGGTGATGATGCTGTCCTAAGGTGATGTCGCTGTCCTAAGGTGATGTCGCTGTCCTAAGGTGATGATGCTGTCCTAAGGTGATGATGCTGTCCTAAGGTGATGATGCTGTCCTAAGGTGATGATGCTGTCCTAAGGTGATGATGCTGTCCTAAGGTGATGATGCTGTCCTAAGGTGATGATGCTGCCCTAAGGTGATGATGCTGTCCTAAGGTGATGATGCTGTCCTAAGGTGATGATGCTGTCCTAAGGTGATGATGCTGTCCTAAGGTGATGATGCTGTCCTAAGGTGATGTCGCTGTCCTAAGGTGATGATGCTGTCCTAAGGTGATGATGCTGTCCTAAGGTGATGATGCTGTCCTAAGGTGATGATGCTGCCCTAAGGTGAAGTTCCTGCCCTAAGGTGATGATGCTGTCCTAAGGTGATGTCGCTGTCCTAAGGTGATGATGCTGTCCTAAGGTGATGATGCTGTCCTAAGGTGATGATGCTGCCCTAAGGTGATGATGCTGTCCTAAGGTGATGATGCTGTTCTAAGTTGATGATGCTGTCCTAAGGTGATGATGCTGTCCTAAGGTGATGATGCTGCCCTAAGGTGATGTTGCTGTCCTAAGGTGATGATGCTGTCCTAAGGTGATGATGCTGTCCTAAGGTGATGATGCTGTCCTAAGGTGATGATGCTGTCCTAAGGTGATGATGCTGTCCTAAGGTGATGATGCTGTCCTAAGGTGATGATGCTGTCCTAAGGTGATGATGCTGTCCTAAGGTGATGATGCTGTCCTAAGGTGATGATGCTGCCCTAAGGTGATGATGCTGTCCAAAGGTGATGATGCTGTCCTAAGGTGATGATGCTGTCCTAAGGTGATGATGCTCCCCTAAGGTGATGTTGCTGTTCTAAGGTGATGATGCTGCCCTAAGGTGAAGTTCCTGCCCTAAGGTGATGATGCTGTCCTAAGGTGATGTCGCTGTCCTAAGGTGATGATGCTGTCCTAAGGTGATGATGCTGTCCTAAGGTGATGATGCTGCCCTAAGGTGATGATGCTGTCCTAAGGTGATGATGCTGTTCTAAGTTGATGATGCTGTCCTAAGGTGATGATGCTGTCCTAAGGTGATGATGCTGCCCTAAGGTGATGTTGCTGTCCTAAGGTGATGATGCTGTCCTAAGGTGATGATGCTGTCCTAAGGTGATGATGCAGTTCTAAGGTGATGATGCTGTCCTAAGGTGATGATGCTGTCCTAAGGTGATGATGCTGTCCTAAGGTGAAGTTCCTGCCCTAAGGTGATGATGCTGTCCTAAGGTGATGTCGCTGTCCTAAGGTGATGATGCTGTCCTAAGGTGATGATGCTGCCCTAAGGTGATGATGCTGTTCTAAGGTGATGATGCTGTCCTAAGGTGATGATGCTGTCCTCAGGTGATGATGCTGTCCTAAGGTGATGATGCTGTCCTAAGGTGATGATGCTGCCCTAAGGTGATGATGCTGTCCTAAGGTGATGATGCTATTCTAAGTTGATGATGCTGTCCTAAGGTGATGATGCTGCCCTAAGGTGATGATGCTGTCCTAAGGTGATGATGCTGTCCTAAGGTGATGATGCTGTCCTAAGGTGATGATGCTGCCCTAAGGTGATGTTGCTGTTCTAAGGTGATGATGCTGTCCTAAGGTGATGATGCTGTCCTAAGGTGATGATGCTGTCCTAAGGTGATGATGCTGTCCTAAGGTGATGATGCTGTCCTAAGGTGATGATGCTGCCCTAAGGTGAAGTTCCTGCCCTAAGGTGATGATGCTGTCCTAAGGTGATGTCGCTGTCCTAAGGTGATGATGCTGTCCTAAGGTGATGATGCTGTCCTAAGGTGATGATGCTGCCCTAAGGTGATGATGCTGTCCTAAGGTGATGATGCTGTTCTAAGTTGATGATGCTGTCCTAAGGTGATGATGCTGTCCTAAGGTGATGATGCTGCCCTAAGGTGATGTTGCTGTCCTAAGGTGATGATGCTGTCCTAAGGTGATGATGCTGTCCTAAGGTGATGAAGCTGTCCTAAGGTGATGTCGCTGTCCTAAGGTGATGTCGCTGTCCTAAGGTGATGATGCTGTCCTAAGGTGATGATGCTGTCCTAAGGTGATGATGCTGTCCTAAGGTGATGATGCTGTCCTAAGGTGATGATGCTGTCCTAAGGTGATGATGCTGTCCTAAGGTGATGATGCTGCCCTAAGGTGATGATGCTGTCCTAAGGTGATGTCGCTGTCCTAAGGTGATGATGCTGTCCTAAGGTGATGTCGCTGTCCTAAGGTGATGATGCTATCCTAAGGTGATGATGCTGTCCTAAGGTGATGTCGCTGTCCTAAGGTGATGATGCTGTCCTAAGGTGATGATGCTGTCCTAAGGTGATGATGCTGTCCTAAGGTGATGTTGCTGTCCTAAGGTGATGAAGCTGTCCTAAGGTGATGTCGCTGTCCTAAGGTGATGATGCTGTCCTAAGGTGATGATGCTGCCCTAAGGTGATGATGCTGTCCTAAGGTGATGATGCTGTTCTAAGGTGATGATGCTGCCCTAAGGTGATGATGCTGTCCTAAGGTGATGATGCTGTCCTAAGGTGATGATGCTGTCCTAAGGTGATGATGCTGTCCTAAGGTGATGATGCTGCCCTAAGGTAATGATGCTGTCCTAAGGTGATGTCGCTGTCCTAAGGTGATGATGCTGTCCTAAGGTGATGATGCTGTCCTAAGGTGATGATGCTGCCCTAAGGTGATGATGCTGTCCTAAGGTGATGATGCTGTTCTAAGGTGATGATGCAGTTCTAAGGTGATGATGCTGTCCTAAGGTGATGATGCTGTCCTAAGGTGATGATGCTGTCCTAAGGTGATGTTGCTGTCCTAAGGTGATGAAGCTGTCCTAAGGTGATGTCGCTGTCCTAAGGTGATGAAGCTGTCCTAAGGTGATGTCGCTGTCCTAAGGTGATGATGCTGTCCTAAGGTGATGATGCTGTCCTAAGGTGATGATGCTGCCCTAAGGTGATGATGCTGTCATAAGGTGATGATGCTGTCCTAAGGTGATGTCGCTGTCCTAAGGTGATGATGCTGTCCTAAGGTGATGTCGCTGTCCTAAGGTGATGATGCTGTCCTAAGGTGATGATGCTGTCCTAAGGTGATGATGCTGCCCTAAGGTGATGATGCTGTCCTAAGGTGATGATGCTGTTCTAAGGTGATGATGCAGTTCTAAGGTGATGATGCTGTCCTAAGGTGATGATGCTGTCCTAAGGTGATGATGCTGTCCTAAGGTGATGATGCTGCCCTAAGGTGATGATGCTGTCCTAAGGTGATGATGCTGTTCTAAGGTGATGATGCTGTCCTAAGGTGATGATGCTGTCCTAAGGTGATGATGCTGTCATAAGGTGATGATGCTGTTCTAAGGTGATGTCGCTGTCCTAAGGTGATGATGCTGTCCTAAGGTGATGATGCTGTCCTAAGGTGATGATGTTGTCCTAAGGTGATGATGCTGTCCTAAGGTGATGATGCTGTCCTAAGGTGATGATGCTATCCTAAGGTGATGATGCTGTCCTAAGGTGATGAAGCTGTCCTAAGGTGATGATGCTGCCCTAAGGTGAAGTTCCTGCCATAAGGTGAAGTTCCTGCCCTAAGGTGATGATGCTGCCCTAAGGTGAAGTTCCTGCCCTAAGGTGAAGTTCCTGCCCTAAGGTGATGATGCTGTCCTAAGGTGATGTCGCTGTCCTAAGGTGATGATGCTGTCCTAAGGTGATGTCGCTGTCCTAAGGTGATGTCGCTGTCCTAAGGTGATGATGCTGTCCTAAGGTGATGATGCTGTCCTAAGGTGATGATGCTGTCCTAAGGTGATGATGCTGTCCTAAGGTGATGATGCTGTCCTAAGGTGATGATGCTGTCCTAAGGTGATGATGCTGCCCTAAGGTGAAGTTCCTGCCCTAAGGTGATGATGCTGTCCTAAGGTGATGTCGCTGTCCTAAGGTGATGATGCTGCCCTAAGGTGATGATGCTGTCCTAAGGTGATGATGCTGTCCTAAGGTGATGATGCCTTTCTAAGGTGATGATGCTGTCCTAAGGTGATGATGCTGTCCTAAGGTGATGATGCTGTCCTAAGGTGATGATGCTGTCCTAAGGTGATGATGCTGTCCTAAGGTGATGATGCTGTCCTAAGGTGATGATGCTGTCCTAAGGTGATGTTGCTGCCCTAAGGTGATGTCGCTGTCCTAAGGTGATGATGCTGTCCTAAGGTGATGATGCTGTCATAAGGTGATGATGCTGCCCTAAGGTGATGTTGCTGCCCTAAGGTGATGTTGCTGTCCTAAGGTGATGATGCTGTCCTAAGGTGATGATGCTGCCCTAAGGTGATGATGCAGTCCTAATGTGATGATGCTGCCCTAAGGTGATGTTGCTGTCCTAAGGTGATGATGCTGTCCTAAGGTGATAATGCTGCCCTAAGGTGATGTCGCTTTCCTAAGGTGATGATGCTGTCCTAAGGTGATGATGCTGTCCTAAGGTGATGATGCTGCCCCAAGGTGATGATGCTGTCCTAAGGTGATGATGCTGTCCTAAGGTGATGATGCTGCCCTAAGGTGATGATGCTGCCCTAAGGTGATGATGCTGTCCTAAGGTGATGATGCTGTTCTAAGGTGATGATGCTGCCCTAAGGTGATGTTGCTGTCCTAAGGTGATGATGCTGTCCTAAGGTGATGATGCTGTCCTAAGGTGATGATGCTGCCTTAAGGTGATGTCGCTGTCCTAAGGTGATGATGCTGTCCTAAGGTGATGATGCTGTCCTAAGGTGATGATGCTGCCCTAAGGTGAAGTTGCTGCCCTAAGGTAATGTCCTAAGGTGATGATGCTGCCCTAAGGTGAAGTTGCTGCCCTAAGGTGATGTTGCTGTCCTAAGGTGATGATGCTGTCCTAAGGTGATGATGCTGCCCTAAGGTGATGATGCTGCCCTAAGGTGATGTTGCTGTCCTAAGGTGATGATGCTGTCCTAAGGTGATGATGCTGTCCTAAGGTGATGTCGCTGTCCTAAGGTGATGTCGCTTTCCTAAGGTGATGATGCTGTCCTAAGGTGATGATGCTGTCCTAAGGTGATGATGCTGCCCTAAGGTGATGTTGCTGTCCTAAGGTGATGATGCTGTCCTAAAGTGATGATGCTGTCCTAAGGTGATGATGCTGCACTAAGGTGAAGTTGCTGCCCTAAGGTGATGATGCTGTCCTAAGGTGATGATGCTGTCCTCAGGTCATGATGCTGTCCTAAGGTGATGATGCTGCCCTAAGGTGATGTCGCTGTCCTAAGGTGATGATGCTGTCCTAAGGTGATGATGCTGCCCTAAGGTGATGATGCTATCCTAAGGTGAAGTTTTGCCCTAAGGTGATGATGCTGTCCTAAGGTGATGATGCTGTCCTAAGGTGATGATGATGTCCTAAGGTGATGATGCTGTCCTAAGGTGATGATGCTGCCCTAAGGTGATGTTGCTGTCCTAAGGTGATGTTGCTGTCCTAAGGTGATGATGCTGCCCTAAGGTGATGTCGCTGTCCTAAGGTGATGATGCTGTCCTAAGGTGATGATGCTGTCCTAAGGTGATGATGCTGTCCTAAGGTGATGATGCTGTTCTAAGGTGATGATGCTGCCCTAAGGTGATGTTGCTGTCCTAAGGTGACGTTGCTGTCCTAAGGTGACGTTGCTGCCCTAAGGTGATGTCGCTGTCCTAAGGTGATGATGCTGTCCTAAGGTGATGATGCTGTCCTAAGGTGATGATGCTGCCCTAAGGTGATGATGCTGTTCTTAGGTGATGATGCTGCCCTAAGGTGAAGTTGCTGCCCTAAGGTGATGATGCTGTCCTAAGGTGATGTTGCTGCCCTTAGGTGATGTCGCTGTCCTAAGGTGATGTTGCTGCCCTAAGGTGATGTTGCTGTCCTAAGGTGATGATGCTGTCCTAAGGTGATGATGCTGTCCTAAGGTGATGATGCTTTCCTAAGGTGATGATGCTGTCCTAAGGTGATGATGCTGTCCTAAGGTGATGATGCTGCCCTAAGGTGATGTCGCTGTCCTAAGGTGATGTCGCTGTCCTAAGGTGATGATGCTGTCCTAAGGTGATGATGCTGTCCTAAGGTGATGATGCTGCCCTAAGGTGAAGTTGCTGCCCTAAGGTGATGATGCTGTCCTAAGGTGATGATGCTGTCCTAAGGTGATGATGCTGTCCTAAGGTGATGATGCTGTCCTAAGGTGATGATGCTGCCCTAAGGTGACGTTGCTGTCCTAAGGTGAAGATGCTGCCCTAGGGTGATGTTGCTGCCCTAAGGTGATGTTGCTGTCCTAAGGTGATGATGCTGTCCTAAGGTGATGATGCTGTTCTAAGGTGATGATGCTGCCCTAAGGTGATGTTGCTGCCCTAAGGTGATGTCGCTGTCCTAAGGTGATGATGCTGTCATAAGGTGATGTTGCTGTCCTAAGGTGATGATGCTGTCCTAAGGTGATGATGCTGTCCTAAGGTGATGATGCTGCCCTAAGGTGACGTTGCTCCCCTAAGGTGATGTTGCTGCCCTAAGGTTATGTCGCTGTCCTAAGGTGATGATGCTGTCCTAAGGTGATGTTGCTGCCCTAAGGTGATGTTGCTGCCCTAAGGTGATGTTGCTGCACTAAGGTGATGTTGCTGCCCTAAGGTGATGTTGCTGCCCTAAGGTGAGGAGGTGCTCTAAGGTGATGTTGCTGCCCTAAGGTGATGTTGCTGCCCTAAGGTGATGTTCCTGCCCTAAGGTGAGGAGGTGCCCTAATGTGATGTTGCTGCCCTAAGGTGATGTTGCTGCCTTAAAGTGATGTTGCTGCCTTAAAGTGATGATCTGCCTCATAGTGATGAGCTGCCTTAAAGTGACGAGCTGCCTTAAAGTGACGAGCTGCCTTAAAGTGACGAGCAGCCTAAAGTGAGCAGACGGAACTGCAGACGGAAGTGCAGACGGAACTGCAGACGGAAGAGCAGACGGAAGAGCAGACGGAAGTGCAGACGGAAGGGCAGACGGAAGAGCAAACGGAAGTGCAGACGGAAGTGCAGACGGAAGTGCAGACGAGGAGCAGTCCAGAAAAGCAGACAGAAGAGCAGACGCTCCCCGTCCACCCGCTCGGAAGGCCCGCCGTCCCTCCTCCCGGGTGGCCCCCACCCGTCCCTCCGCTCTTGAGGCCCGCCCTCCCTTTCTCTTTTTTTCAGATGGACGGAACAGATGGAAACCCCACCCTTTTTTTTTAGATGGAGCTACACACCTTTCTTTTTTCTTTTTAGATGGACAGCGGTGATGGTGTTATCATACAAAACGTGCTCACAACTTGGTCGGCATGTCTCTTGCAAGCGCTTAAGCAAAGTCACTTTTGATTGTGTCCGGGGCAGAAATTCCGTATCCTAGGTTTGGTTCTTCCAGTCATGCATGCCAAGTAGTGGGAATTTTTTGTTAGAGAATGCTATGGTAGCACGGTGATGGTAAACTAACCGGGGGCTTTTTTTCAGATGGACGGAACAGATGGAAACCCCACTTTTTTCTTTAGATGGAGCTACACACCTTTCTTTTTTCTATTTTGATGGAGCTACACACCTTTCTTTTTTCTTTTAAGATGGAGCTACACACCTTTCTTGTTTCTATTTAGATCGAGCTACACACCTTTCTTTTTTTCTTTTTAGATGGGGCAGACGGAGGAGCAGACAGAAGTGAAGACGAGGAGCAGTCCAGAAAAGCAGACGGAAGAGCAGACGTCCCCCGTCCACCCGCTCGGAAGGCCCGCCCTCCCTCCTCCCGGGTGGCCCCCACCCGTCCCTCCGCTCGGGAGGCCCGCCCTCCCTTTCTCTTTTTTTCAGATGGACGGAACAGATGGAAACCCCACCTTTTTTTTTTAGATGGAGCTACACACCTTTCTTTTTTCTTTTTAGATGGAGCTACACACCTTTCTTTTTTTCTTTTTAGATGGAGCTACACACCTTTATTTTTTCTTTTTAGATGGAGCTACACACCTTTCTTTTTTCTTTTTAGATGGAGCTACACACCTTTCTTTTTTCTTTTTAGATGGAGCTACGCACCTTTATTTTTTTCTTTTCAGATG
Organism: Echinarachnius parma; assembly: GCA_037951105.1. Classification (NCBI taxonomy): domain Eukaryota; kingdom Metazoa; phylum Echinodermata; class Echinoidea; order Clypeasteroida; family Echinarachniidae; genus Echinarachnius; species Echinarachnius parma. Next base: position 179,962 of record JBAMJV010002861.1, on the reverse strand, counting down.
GACAGCGGTGATGATGTTCTCATACAAAACGAGCTCACAACATGGTCTGCATGTCTCTTGCAAGCGCTTATGCAAAGTCACTTTTGATTGGGTCCGGGGGCAGAAATTCCGTAGCCTAGGTTCGGTTCTTCCAGTCATGCATGCCAAGTAGTGGGATTTTTTTGTTAGAGATTGCTATGGTAGCACGGTGATGGTAAACTAACCGGGGGCCAATGAAGGAGCGTTCCCGTCGCGGTCCCTGTCAGGTAAAACCCTGCGGATCCTTCAATCACTGTATAGGGTGACGCGCATAAGTATGCATACCCTCCTCATTGTGCAATGCTGCCCTCTCTCGGTAGCTATAGGTCCAATCAGTCTGGGTCTACAGGCTATTACTTCCCAAATGTCAGCCTACATGACGTGAAAATTTGCCGAATTTTCGAGAACTTTTAGTGAATTTATAGCTATTTTATTTGGACTATAACTTTGAGGTTATTCTTGAACGAGTGGAATTTCCAGTGTCGACCTTCTGGATCGTCAAAATGGCAAGAAACAAGGGGACAAATGCATCTGTTTAAGAAAGAAAGAGGGTAATTGAACTACGACAAGCAAGTAAAAGCATTAGAGAAGTTGCACAAATATTAAACAAAAGTAAGAAATTTATTACAGCCACCTGGGCTAAGAAGGAATGGCCTCATCTCTAAAGAGCGAGAAAGACCATCCTCCCCAACCTGCTTGAAGGTGACAAGAATGGCTATAAAGTGAGGTGCTGAAGTGTTATCGAAAATCACGGGGGAAGCAGCTCATAAGTGGTATTTTCTAGGTATGAATACAATTCTGTAATCTCTGGACTTTGTAGTCAGAACAAATTATGAAGGTTCATTAAAAAATATGGAAGTTATGAACACTTTTGTCAGGTTAATGCCATGGGGTAAGTATACTTATGTGCGCCACCCTATACTGACTAACACACGCGCACACATCTCATCCTTTTCTCATTTTCTTTGTTTTATTTTGCCCCCAAAACGAGAAAAATTCAATGGGCTCAAGGTGCTCCTCACAAAAAGGCTCCACCGCAGTTCAAACTGATCGTGCCTGTATGAAGTAAATTATATTTTAGCTGGGCACCAGTCATATCAGCCTTGAAAATACTTTTTCATAGTCATTTATATGATTTGACAAGAGTGAAGTGCAGTTTTTGACACTAAATCTTTATTTGGGGGTTTTTCCAATTGTTTTATTTATTAAAATCCAAAACAGCCCTGGACCCACCCACCAACTTCCAAATCTTATTCACACGTTTGGAATGTGTTTAACTTTGCATTGCCCCTTATGCATGTAACATACTTTTGAGAGAGTGAGGAAGAAAGACGTATAAGAACAGAAAAGAGAGAGTTAGAGAGAAGGAAGACATATAAGAACAGAAAAGAGAGAGTGAGAGAGAAGGAAGACGTATAAGAACAGAAAAGAGAGAGTGAGAGAGAAGGAAGACGTATAAGAACAGAAAAGAGAGAGTGAGAGAGAAGGAAGACGTATAAGAACAGAAAAGAGAGAGTGAGAGAGAAGGAAGACGTATAAGAACAGAAAAGAGAGAGTGAGAGAGAAGGAAGACATATAAGAACAGAAAAGAGAGAGTTAGAGAGAAGGAAGACATATAAGAACAGAAAAGAGAGGGGGAGAGAGAAGGAAGACATATAAGAACAGAAAAGAGAGAGTTAGAGAGAAGGAAGACATATAAGAACAGAAAAGAGAGAGTTAGAGAGAAGGAAGACATATAAGAACAGAAAAGAGAGAGTGAGAGAGAAGGAAGACGTATAAGAACAGAAAAGAGAGAGTGAGAGAGAAGGAAGACATATAAGAACAGAAAAGAGAGAGTTAGAGAGAAGGAAGACATATAAGAACAGAAAAGAGAGAGAGAGAGAGAAGGAAGACGTATAAGAACAGAAAAGAGAGAGTGAGAGAGAAGGAAGACATATAAGAACAGAAAAGAGAGAGAGGAAAAATGAAATTGTCCTTTAAAAATTGAATAAGGTGATATCAACGCTCAAGTTTAAAAAAAAGTGTAAAACAAAATTATGAAGAAAACACATTCATTACCAACTTTATAAATTATTTTAAAAAGTCTTTGAAAGATTAAGAACAGACAAACCTATACCACAGTGATCTACAAAACTTCAATTATCCGGGAGACATGGAAAAGCACACAAAGAAATATATAAGTTGCATTCACACATTGACATACGCACACGCACATTCACATGACACACGCACATTCACACAAACATGCATACATTCACATAAACATACGAACATTCAAATAAACAATCGCACATTCACATAAACACATGCACATTCACATACACACACGCACATTCATACAAACACACACACACATTCATACAAACACACACACACATTCACATTCATATACATTCATATACACATACGCACATTCACATAAACACACGCACATTCACATAAACACACGCTCATTCATACAAACACGCACACATTCACATACACACACGCAGTCATATACACAAACGCACATTCACACAAACACACGCACATTCTCATACGCAAATTCACATACACACACGCACATTCACATACGCACACGCACATTCACACAAGCACATTCACATGCACACACGCACATTCACACAAACACATTCGCAAACACACACGCACATTCACATAAAGTTACACACGCACATTCACGCAAACTCATGTACATTCAGACGCATATTTCACATACACACACACGCACATTCAGATAAACACACGCATATTCACACAAACACCTGAACAATCACACAAACACACGAACATTCACATAAACACACGCATATGCACACAAACACACAGTAAACAATCGCACATTCACATAAACATGCAAACATTCACATAAACACATGCACATTCACATGAAAACACGCACATTCACAAAAACACATGCACCGTTCACACAAACACACGCATATTCATATACACGCACGCACATTCATATACACGCACGCGCATTCATATACATTCATATACACATACGCACATTCATATAAACACATGCACATTCACACAAACACACGCACATTCATACAAACACACACACATTCACATACACACACGCACAAGTCATATACACATACGCACATTCACGCAAACACACGCACATTCTCATACGCGAATTCACATACACACACGCACATTCACATACGCACACGCGCATTCACACAAGCACATCCACATGCACACACGCACATTCACACAAACACATTCACATACACACACGCACATTCACATACACACACGCACATTCACATAAACACACTCACATTCAAGCAAAACTCATGCACATTCAGACGCACATTTCAGAAACACACACGCACATTCACATAAACACATGCACATTCACACAAACACACGCACATTCTCATACGCACATTCACAAACAAACGCACATACACGCACGCACATTCACATACGCAAATTCACATAAACACGGGGAACACCCCCCTCCCACACCCTCCCCCGCTCGGTCGCTTCGCGCCCTCGCTAGCGGCCCGTGCATACTCGGTCGCTCCGCTCCCTCGCAATGTCTCAATCTCACACTCGCACGTCTGCTTCAAAGTTGGCAAATAAACGCAAATTCACACAAACACACACACATGCCCACAAACACACGCACGTTCACATTAACAAACGCACATTCATATAAACATACGCATATTCACATAAACAAACGTAGATTCACACAAACATGCATACATTCACATAAACATACGAATATTAAAATAAACAATCGCACATTCACATAAACATACAAATATTCAAATAAACAATCGCACATTCACATTAACATGCAAACATTCACCTAAACACATGCACATTCACATAAACACACGCACCCTCACAAAAACACATGCACCGTTCACACAAACACACGCATATTCACATACACACACGCACATTCATACAAACACACACACATTCGCACACGCACATTCACACAAACACACGCAAATTCACATACATACACGCATTCATACAAACAGACACACATTCACACATACACACGCACAGTCATATACACATACGCACATTCACATAAACACACGCACATTCACACAAACACACGCACATTCACATACACACATGCCTATTCACACAAACACACGCACATTCTCATACGCACATTCACATACACACACGCACATTTACATACACACACGCACATTCACATACGCACACGTACATTCACACACGAACATTTACATACACACACGCACATTCACACAAACACATTCACATACACACACGCACATTCACATACACATTTACATAAACACACGCACATTCACACAAACTCATGCACATTCACACGCACATTCACATACACACACGCACATTCACATAAACACACGCACATTCACGCAAACACACGAACATTCACACAAAACACATAAATTCACACAAACACACGCACATTCACACATACATTTACACAAATACACGGACTTTCACATAAACAAACGCACATGCACACAAACGAACGCACATTCACATAAACACTTTGCATTGGATGCACCCTTTCAGAAAAGGCCACTTTTTATCAATCTCTACCATCTAAACCACAGGTCTCTGGCAACAATCTCTCTTGTTGACACCCCCCCCCCCCCCCCCACAATAACAAAACATTCAAATAAATAATTAACACTCTTGGTTTAGATGGTCGAGACCGATAAAAAGTGGACCCATCTGAATTGGGGGGGGGGGGGGGGGGGGAGGGTGCGTACGCACCTAAGGCACCCTCTGGCTATGGGCCTGGTTTAAATATACAAGAGTTAAAGGACCTAAAGAATACAATGTACTTTGGCACTTATTCCATAGTTGATGGAAAAACAGGTAAAACATAGTAAAACAGGTCTGCCGAGAAAAAAATCCATGAAAATTAACACAGTAGTGATTTAAGAATAATTTTCTGATGCCAAATCTCATTTAGCCGCCAGTTTACGCCCCACCCACATTTAGGGTCCAGAATCGGCAGCGTGATTGACAATTAGATATTTACTAATTACCCCAAAATTGATTGATTTCATGAGAAATGACTGACAAATTATTTTTATTCAGGAAAATTACAAATAGAGAGCAAAATTGTGGAAATTAGGCCATCTAGACGCTATAGGTCCTTTAAAGATAAAACAATGTAAAACATCAAGTTCTATAATTCAACAGTTTATTTCCGAAACTGTAATATACAGTCAATTCCAGCTTCAACACAAGAACAGATGATAATGTTTCAAAATTCTACCATGCCCCATAGTCATTTACAAAATTATATACATGTAGATTTCATATTTTGGATGGAATGACAACAAGTTAATTGAAATGTTCAAGAGATTTTAAATTTAGGTTAAAAGAAACAATCAATTTAAATAATAATAATTAGATTAGTAATGATAGTGTTCCTTACAGAACTACCTGCGAGCTTAGTAATATAGCTAGGGACTGGCTCGTAAATGTACATTCACACCTGGCATAGTAGCCAACCTGTCTATAGTTGATTCTTTTCTGGTTTCCCTTTGTACATGGGGGTGTTTCACAAAGATCCTTTCTTTCAAAAGGCTTTAGATGATGATTCGGCTCGTTCATATTTTTTATTTTTATGTGTTTTTTAGTACATATATGAAAAGTCTCAAATTCTTGCATTTTCGTTTATGAATATATTTTATTCCATAATTTCCATAATTTCCAATCCAACTTTTGTGAAACACCCCCCCCCCCCCCGGTCACTATACACAGGTTTGGCTGTACAATATTAGCAAGATATTGCTGCATGTCAATATAAACAAATTTAACAAATTGAAATTAAAGAGTAGATGACAAAAAAAAAAAACATCTGCATGCTCCTAATTTTTAAGAGCAGGTTTGACTACCCCCTAAAGAAAAATCGTTGAAATAGCATTTTCCCCCCGAAATATCTTTAATTAGGGGTAGTTTTCAAATCTTCCTACATTTAGGGGGTCATTTTGCTAGCTTCCCTTCAAAAAACCTGTGATAGGGTGGTAATTTTTCTGGCTTCCCTTCCAAAAGCCAGTGATAGGGGGTCACAATCCTATCCCATTTCCATCCTTAAAGGGGGTATTTCTAAGAATCTGAGTATGGTTGACTGCCTGAGTGGGGGGAGGGGGGGGGGGGAGGTGCAGGTTCACCTATAAATATAGTGTGAACTATCATGCTTAATTCAAGCATCAATAATCAACACAATTTTGTAAAATCAATATCATGAATGTCTTTTAGACTATACACCCGACTTTAAAAATGAGGACAGTCACCTGCAAGAGTATTGAACTATTCCTCATGATTTAGTCATCAACAGATATGCAAAATGTGACTGGACATAGCAAAACCCTGCATTTATGTTCACATTATGTATGTAAAGGCCTGGTCACACAGGATACGACTAGTCCCACGAATGCAGTACGCATTGGTACAAATCTATGGCAAGAAATATCAAGAAATACTTTTCTGTCGTTAAGCATTGGTAATTCTTGATATTAAGAAATGCATTCTTGATATCAAGAAATGCATTCTTGATATCAATAATTCAATTCTTGATATCAAGAAATAGGAATAAATATTAAAATGGCTTTCCATTGATTCGTACCAACACGTACTGCATTCGTGGGTCTAGGCGTGTGAACGTTTGACCAGGCCTTTAGTGACTAAAGTTTGAAATATTGAAACAATATGTGCCTGGCTAAAGCAAAACAATAAAATCTTCGCCAATTATTGACCAATTAGTCAATCAAATGAAAGCTTGTGATGAGGTCTTTCTCATGGCTTGAATATCTAAATTTTGATCTTTACGGCAAGTGCAGGGTTTTGCTATATCCAGTCACAAAAGTTATGTAAGGCAAAGTGTACCTAAATATCAAGGTAAGGGATAAATGGGACTGCACACCTCAATTTTAGGGCCTGAAACAATTTGAAAATGATATAGAGCAATCAAATATGGGACAGGAAATATGTCTGTGCATCATGGCTGAAAATCTCAAAGGAGGTTTGTGTAAACCATGGTACCATGGTCGGGTGTTAATTAGCCTTAGCGCCACCATCACTGGCAGCTCGGCTAGTATGCTCCCCGGGGAGTTGAGAAAGTATGCAATATCATTGTCCAGATTTGAAATGTATCTGATCACCATGGGTAATAATTAAACAAATATTTAAGCGCTAAAAGGCTCATTGCAATTTGTGCTATATAATTGTCTTGCAATTTTATTATTCATGGTCTAAACCATTGTCTATAGCTATCGCTGCTCAAGTTTTGAAGAAATGTCAACTAATGGAGATAGAATGTGCACTCCTTTCTTGTTTTTCAATGTTGATGCTACACATTTGCTAAAGGCACCAAATTAATGTACATGTATGTCTTCTCAGATGGTTAAATTTGCTGGTTAGCAAGCACCTAATGGTTGTATCACTAGAAATAAGCAATAGACCACTTCTGTAATGTATGCAAATAATATGCGCATGACGTCAGACTCCCCGTCGTCAAGCTTAACAAAAGTAACCATGTCCGGCAAGCTAGCTTGCCGGACTTAGTTACTATTGTTGAGCTTGACGACGGGGAGTCTGACGTCATGCGCATATTATTTGCATACATTACAGAAGCGGTCTATTGTTTAAATTGTCTACAAGCAACACTTCATAGATGTGGACCATGGTAAACCATGGTTTATGTACACCTCCTTTGTGAAAGTCTGATTAAAGGTATAGTTGAGTATTGGTCAAACTTAACTTTAGTAACCAAAACCTGCACCATTACAGTACAAAGTAATAGTTTTAACTTCACCATGCTCGAAAAGTATACACAATTACAGACGACTAAGTACAACCCCTGTTATCCTTCAAAAAGATCTGTTACAACTCAAGAGGGCGCTATTTAAAAAAAAATGGTTTTAGCCCTTTTTCATACAAATTTGTGCATTTAATGTTTGTTAAAATAATGATTCAATAGAGATATCATCAACGACTTTTTAAAAACCTATTCTGATTGTTGTCAAAGTAGTCTTCAAGCATATTTTGAAATTTTTCTAAAAAGTCTAAATATCGCCCTGTGATTGCCGTTGAATATCATTTTGAATGAAAATAGATTTCTTGATATTTCAGCTGTTTCTGAACGATTTTTAACAAATAAAGTTTATTCTGTCATTAAATTTGTATGTTCTTTCGAATTTGACAGTCAGTTTTTCATTATCTCACAAAATATATCGGGGGGCACTTCGGGAAATACCAATACCTTTAACATTAAATAGCTACATGTAGAAGACCACTGCCGACCATTAAGCTGTATTTGTGCTCAAAAAAATCCTCAAATCTAATTTGGCAACATAGTAAATAAGGCAACATTTTCCACCGATTACTTAAAATAAATGTGACAGGATATACCAAAACCCTGCACTGCTCATGTTTTGAAGAAATTGGCATCATACGCTTACATAATGTCAAATGTGACCTTACACCACAAAACAACCGTTATGTCGCTGTGGTAGTTTGTCTTTTATTGGCTAAAGTAGTCAAAGTTTGTTCAAAATTTGAGATTTAAGATTTTGGTATTTCCTGAATAAGCATATCTTAATCTACTTTCTGTAACATTTTGAGCGTCGGAAATCATGTTTAAATATTTGTTTTCATCCAATAAATGTGATCTTATTACAGTGCTTAAATGGAAACTTATATTTTAAATGGTCCGTTTCTCCCTTATTTTAAAAATGCTTAAGCCATATTCCAAATATTTGTTGTTCATTTTGAAAGGTTTTTGGTTTGTCAAAATATGACAAATGATATACCATTTTAAAGGTAATGACTTGTATTTTAATGTTTTATGAAAACCAGCAAAATCATTTTTCCCGACTTATTGGTCGTTTTGTGGTGTAAGGTCACAAATATTGTCCATTGTATTAGAAGAATGAAAGCTTGTGATGAGAATGGCTTGATTTTTACCAACAAGTCCAGTCACAATTATCATTGACAAATTTGAACTATACAACTTGAAGGGTTGTACATTTGTAAAATTTCATTCAAAAGAACATAACCACATTATTTGTAAACGAGAGAAATGCCAAATACCACCAAATTCGTATCAAGTGAATAGAACACTTTAAGATCTAATATTTGGAAGGTGACTGCCAATTATGAAGCTGTATTTGTGCGTTTATCAATGTACGTTTGAATCTAATTTGGCAACATAGTACAAAGGGAGGAAATATTTTTTCACTTATTACTTACATTGAAAACTTGAAATATGCAATTTGAAGGGATAAAATACATGTGCATTTCACTGAATATTAATATTGTCTATGAATGAATACATGTATAAATAAAATATCAATAAGGCAACTTGATTCATCATTGCAGCTAAATGTAGATCATCAGCAAATTATTCAAGGAATATTTAATTATTTATGGGACAAGAACTGAACTTATTAAGCTAAGCATTCAAAAACCCTACACAAAGCTTTTGAATTTCCAATGGCTATCAATGCTCTGTGGCCAAGTTTAAAAGGGATCTAGTAACATTGCCCAAATCCTCAAACTTACTTGGAACTCTAGCGGTTCTCGCATATATTTACCTTGTTGTAATCTTAATAACGGATAATTTAAGCTGTGTACAAAAGTAAGTGAATTTAAATTTGCATTTTTGCACATATCTCAGCCAAAAAACATCCAATAACGTGAAAATTTCACACATCACTTTGTGAACAAATCGGATCACAAGTGTTCAGATTTTTAATTATTCCCTGGGATAGTCATAACCGTGTACAAAATCAGTGCAATGAGTTAGTGAATATCACTTTGGATTTTCGCTCATTTCTCTTCCATATAACACTGACTTGATGTGAAATGTTCATACATTACTCGGTGGACATTTCAGATCACAACAATGCACATTGTATCAACAATTCATCACTTTTTGCACATGTGAACAAAGTTACTAGATCCCTTTAATAGTTGGATTTCCACTTTCCTTTCCATCTGTAATACAAGGTTTAATAACATACAGTAACACCTATCTATAGCAGCCAACCTGCCTATAGTGGCCACCAGAATTGATTGCCAGTAGATTGAAATAATGACATTTTTAGAAGTCACCTGTCTACACATATCTTTTCTCCCTTGGTTGGTCACTATAGACAGAATTGCCTGTATTTGAAGTTATACACACTTGTATTATAAATAACTGGGGTTTGCTTCACAAAAGGGTGTTAGCTATGACCATTTCTTATTTATCTGGCAAAAAGTTAGGGTGCAACTAGCTAAGCATTCAAAAACCCTACACAAAGCTTTTGAATTTCCAATGGCTATCAATGCTCTGTGGCCACGAGCATGGTGGCTTAGCGGTTAGAGTGTCCGCCTCATGCACGGGTACGGGAGGTCCCGGGTTCGAACCCAGACCGGGTCATACCAAGACTTTAAAAATGGTACCACCTGCCTCCTAGCCAGACACTCGGCATTATATAAGGGAGAAGGGAAAGTTAATCACACGAGTTACCAGGGGACTGGCCCCCTTCTGTAACTATCGCTACATTTAGTAGAGGTGTGGCCTAGGCTAATGAAACGGAGATAGGCGCTGCCTTATGTGCCAACATTGGTACGGAAAAAACTTTAACTTTAACTAATCAATGCTCTATGCGAAATGCACCATATCTCCGTGGTGCAAGATCATGGCTCTGTTGCAGAAAGAGATACATACGATTGTAAATTACAATTGATTGTAAATTATGTAAGTCAGAAATGTGTGCATTTGTACCATACAGCCACATGATATGGCTTACAATTAATCGTGTATCTTTCTCAACGGGCCAAGACAACATACATAGCTAAGACTCTTTCACAAAACAAGCCCCCTAGAGACCATCTATTCACTGACGCAATCCTAGTTCAAGCAATTGCAAACTACTTTGCAGTGAACATTAGATGTTGCTATATCAGGCAATCTTGGCAAGCTTTCAGGTTGCCAATAACAACCTCTGTTGTAGAATATGCATGAAATATGAGTAGGAGGGCAATCAATAAAATATCACTAAACCTGCTGAAAAACAATTACACTAATTTAAAACAATGTAAAAATGTAAGTTTTGTAAGTTTCTTTTCTCTCAGTCCTGTAAAACAAAGTAAAACCATATCATACCTACAGTAATTAAACATTACTATTGCTCTGTCACATGAAAACATACTCGCGGATAAACTTTCAGAAATTGAAGGAAGACTTTGATGCATAGGAAATAGATCTATATTATTGTTTTTGTTTCTTTTTTGACAAGCTGCTGTTAATATTATTCGAATTTCACATAGAACATGTTGCTCTCTTTTCTAGAGAAGTGACGCTTTTGGTTGCACTCCCAAACTGCATATATGCATCGTTCAGATCACACCACATATGTGTGTATATTTGGAGGACAGTTTGCTAAAGCTTTGTTTCATGAGTTTACTTATCTGTGAATCTTTCGCTGAACTGTTTCATCCCCTGCCAATCAATATCTACCGGAATCCCAATTTATATTGGAAGGAAGTCGGCTATTTGATTCACAGTTCAAGTTCGCAGGCTTGTCACATTTCAGCAGCCTCTCACAAGACCCCTGTTTCCGAATGTGGAAAAAGGACTGGTAAAGAAGAGTACATGAGGAGGCTGCAGCCATCAGCCTTATCGCATGTCTGATCTGCAGGTTAATATTCACACTATTTGTTGATGTGTTCAGTTTGCAAGCATGTCCATGTCTAGCTAGCATTCTCTACAAGGCACATTGTCTAAGTGGATGATGACTTTGAAAGAAGACTCACGAGCGTACATGTCAGCATCAGGACATGGGCCTTATCGCATCTGATCTGCGTGTTAATACTTCAAAGCCTATTCACACCTTCGTTGAATATGTTCAGTTCGGCAAGCTTTTCACATGCCTGCTTTTCCATAATTTCTCTTGAATCACAGGTGTGTTTTCATCAGTTCTGTTTGGCATGGTTTGCATCACAGGTGTGTTTTCATCAGTTCTGTTTGGCATGGTTTGAATCACAGGTGTGTTTTCATCAGTTCTGTTTGGCATGGTTGGTGTCATTCATGCACAGGTAGTCCACATAATGTCAAAACATAACATTGAATTCCCATGGATCAGCCTGAATCATGCTTAGCCTTTTCTTCACATGCTTTTCGCATTTCAATCGATCAAGTCGTCCTTGTATTTGTACAAGCTCAGTTCGGCAAGATTTGTAACATGCATACACAGGTAGTCCACATGGCATGACATAAAATATAAAAAGAATCTTTGCAGAATTCGGTCGATCAGCCTGAATCTTGCTTGGACTTTTTCTTTGCCTTTTTAGTCCTTTCGTATCGGATCGTATCACTCTCCAAGGAGGTTAGTTCTGATAGTCGCTGTTGGAAGTCCGAAGTAGCTCCAGAAGCTGGGTCCTGGAACTGGTTCTCTGCACAAAGAGAGATTAAAAAAGCAAACAAAAAATTAAATTAGTGGGTTAATGAAACTGTTTATTTGCACAAAGTGTGTACACAATAAAGATTATGCTTTCAATTCAGTTTTTCAATTCAATTAAATTCAGTTTATTCACAATATAAAATACAAGATAATTTTATAATACAGTATAAAATGTGTACTGGGGATTACTACAAGCTGGTATAAAAAGCGCCCCATACAATAACATAATTAATATACTGTATATCAAAGAAAATTTCAAACCAAAATAAAGCATTATTTTTTAATTTTTTTAATTAGGTGTCCAATATCATATTGGTGTAACTTGGAGCACTGTTATAAAAGCTATACATGTAAATCAATTCGCTGAATTACTACTGCTCTCTGTCCATCCATGATTTTCACAGCTTGCATTTATGATTTATTGCAAATTATACTGATTGCATACAAAATGTTCCTACAAGGAATGGTTGACTTTGCAAAGTTAACTGGTCTCACTCATATAATTGTTTCTATCAAGTAAATCATATAAAGTCAAACCTGTGTATAGACCCATACATGTAATGTAGGTAAGAAAAGTGGCCACTGTAGACAGGTAACCTCTATAGACAGGTTCAATAAGTTTTTTCCTGCAGGTGATCACTTTTGGTGACCACTATAAACAGGTGGCTACTAAGGCAGGTTGGATTGTAGCTACAAACTTATTCATGAACTACCGTGAACCGGGGTGACTTTGGCCGCCAGGGTGACTTTTGCCACTTTTTTTAGATGAATGTATTTTCATCAAGCCTCACTTTTTATAACAAATTTCTTATTGTTATAAATATATTATTATAGGATATTGTATACAATCAGATATTACATGTAGTTCTAAAGAGTGAAAATTAATGAAAAAATAGCCTTCACAAAAAGTGGCCCCAAAGTCACCCCGGCTGCCAAAGTCACCCAGGTTTACGGTACTTCATTAGTATGTCCAAATATAATACAAAGTTACAAACAGTTAAAATCACTGCATTGAAGAACTCACGTCTGTTTTTCTCGCTCTTCCCAGTGACGTACGATCTCCTTGCCTTCCCCAAGTCTACCCTGAGCGCCTGAACCACCACCGCTGCCGCTGTTGTTGAGCCCCGAAGTTGCAAGTCCTTCCCGACTCCCAAATCCCATACTCTGGCCACGCAGCATCCCTTGGGCCCTAGACGATGATGCCATTTGTGGCGCCCCGACCCCGACCCCCCCCCCCCCCCCCCGCAGGGGTCCAGTGTTAGTGATGGAGAGGGGGTCCATGGAGGATGCAGCGGGGGGGTACGTGGGTGTGCCGGAAGGCCGCCACCGAGACGTTCTGGTCGCCCCGCATCATGAAGGTGTTCTTGGAGGTGGGGCGGAAGCCGTTGCGCCGCATGTTGAAGTCGCACGAAGGCACGTTCTCGCTGAGGACTGAAAGGGAAGGAGAGAGGACGGCAATTATTGATTATTCATAATCATATTTCTAACAACGATAAAAATACTAGACAACCGTAGCAATGAGTCAATTATCTACAAAACCACTTGTCTGAATGCCATGGGCTAGTAATCTAGATCCATATTAACATGTTTGATTTACAGGGTTATATGCAGTTTGGGTAAAATGCAAGAAAGTCATATACAGCAACTTGTTACTCAAAATGCTTTCTAATGTTACATGTACTGATGTACATCATTGATTTATCTTGAGTGCCCTTAAGGCCTGATCACACAGGACACGACTAGACCCATGAATGCAGTACGCATTGGTACAAATCTATGGCAAGCCATTTTAACATTTATTCCTATTTCTTGATATCAAGATATGAAATATTGATATAAAGAAAAGTATTTCTTGATATATCAAGAATGCATTTCTTGATATCAAGAATTTGATTTCTTGATATCAAGAAATTAAATTCTTGATATCAAGAAATAGGAATAAATGTTAAAACTGCTTGCCAAAGATTATCATTCGGACCAATGCGAACTGCATTCGTGGGTCTAGTCGCGTCCTGTTTGACCAGGCCTTTACTGACAGTGACGATATGAATTAATTAATATGAATGCACTTTTCCCACGAACAAAATGTCTCCAAACGTTCGCGTTAATAGAATTGGCGCACTCACAAATGTTTGGTGCATACGGAACAATGAAATAGTAATGGTTCTGTAAGTGGTGGTAATTAATTGCATTGTTTTTGAATTACACAACCCTTTGCAAAATGTTTGGCATCCATTTGATTTCACACAACGATACCAAAACATAATCTTTATGTGTTGTTCTTTGGCTGGTGGTCCCCTGTAAGTGTTATTTCCATGCAGGCAAGCTTGAGAAGTAGCCCCCCCCCCCCCAAATTTTGTTTTCCCCTGCCCCTGAAATGAAGGTAGGTATGCTCTTTGAAGTGTATCAGCCAATCCAATAGAGAAACCCTTTATATCTTTATCTACAATTATCTTCAGGTTAATCACTCCTAATAGCCATCACTGCACATTATCCACTAAACACCAATTATCCTCAATTATTTGTAACATTTAGCTGTGCAATGGGTTAGTCTTTAGGTGGTCTAGTTTTAGACCCTTGTAGAACTTATTCACTCCTATATTATTAAAGTGCCACTAACGAGAGATCTGCGCCACCCCAGTGACCACCAATAACCCATTTCATAAAACTGTTGCAATTGTTGTAACTACATGTACCATGGAAACAGCTGTAATATGCCGTGCTGATTGGCTTTTGACCTAATAGTTCCAATAATTGGACACTTACAACAATTGCAAGTGTTTTATGAAATGGGCTACAGATCAGTGGGGTGGCGCAGATCACTGCTCATGGTGCAGATCTTTCGTTGGTGGCCCTTTATAGGAGTGAATAAGTTCTAGAAGGGTCTAAACTAGACTAGTCTTTGGGCGTCAGAGGCTCCACACTATAAAAATCACTAGCCCTTAGTCCACTGACCTCTATAGTTTATGGAGGAAAATACTGCTGAAAACTTATCTACTAAAAAAAATCACCAGTGTAATAAAGAGTCACCTGGGGCCTAGCTTTCGATCCAAGCATGATCTTCATCAGGGCAATAGTGGCCAGTACAGTTAATAATAATAATAATATACTTGATTTATATAGCGCCTATAAAGATTGATAACCATCTCTAAGCGCTTTACAACGATATTATTATCCCGTTCATAGGATGCATTCTTCAATCAAACCAACACACAAAGTACATGTTTTCCACTCCCTGGGCAGCATTCCAGCAGGGCAACCTTGTGGGTGCACACAATGCTAAGGAACTACCTTATTTCCTTCCTGGTACCCATTTATACACCTGGGTGAAGCGAAGCAAATGTGGATAATTTTCTGGGAATAGTTTGACTAGATAGATGGTGCTATACAAATGCTGGACAAGTAAGTAGGTAAGTACATAGGTTTGACTGTACTTACATGCAGCGACTCCCCAAGACGATAGTTCTCCAACAAAGTTGAGCACCTTCCTCGGAGCGAACTGACACATGAGGTCAAGGAACTTCTCTGTGACATGGCAGTCTGGACAGGTTGTGCCTCGTCTCCTCCATAGAGGGTGCTACCAGTGTCTCGGCCGTCAAACACCCCCTCCAGGAACTCGTACTGCAACTGGGGCTGGGTCTAGATTGGGGGGACACAATAATAATAATAATAGCAAGCATTTATAAATGATATCTATATTATAACCTAATCTGAAGGCGCAAAACAACAAAAAGACCAGATCAAAGCGCTCATCCGCCATCTCGCAACATCAAATATCGCATAAGCTCATCGGGCCCTTCGGGCCGGATGAGCTAAAAATGAAAGAGACAGCAAAGAGACACAAGTTTAGGTTTATCAGTTAAGCCGTTCCCTACAAGCTTATGAAATCCCCATAGACTTTGTACACCACCCGCTCGGTTCCCGTGGTCAAGGGGTTAACCTGTTCCCTACAAGTTTATGAAATCCCGATAGACTTTGTACACAACCCACTCGTTCCCATGATCAAGGGATTAAGACAGGGAAGAACTGAAAGACAACTGGATGTACTTGTTATGATGACAAAATACTCAAAGCAGTACAGAAGCAGTAATGTCATATTATTTGCTTATAACATACATGCACATGTGGTAATTGCTCTGAAGGGCCATTCTTTGAAAAGTGAACCTTTTTTGGAAAAAATGAAGTTTGTTTTTTCAGTAGTTTTATTCCATTATTGGAAAGATCAGTGTCCAAGGTTTCATGAAATACATTTTTTTTTTTATTTAGAAAATTTCTTAGAAAAATTAATAAATTTTCATATTTCAATATTCAAATAAAAATCATAACTAAAAAAATAATCAAGCTAGCTCATTCCTTTTATACTCCTGTACATGATGATACCAACTTTGTGACAATTGAACTTCATATTACTATCTAAACCTAATATTTGTAATATTCCTATTTCCATTCACATTGTACATGTCACACACGTGACCACCTCAAAATGTCACACACGTGACCCAGACATCCGTACATAATAACGTGCATTAAAAAACAACCGTTTGAGATAATTTTAATTTTTCACCATTTTCTTACTTACATATATATATCAGTTGTCTGATACTAATATGAACATTTTAGCTTTTCATATTTCACAGGATTTCCAAAATGAAATTGAGTTAAATTTGTTTTCTTCAAAAGTGCTCCCGTGCAAAGTCACACACGTGACCGATGCCATTTGACCTCTGTCCTTGGGCAACGTAATCCTAATAAAATCTTTTGTGTTACATATAAAAGACTTCAACATATGCAAGTCATATATGAAATTCACATCACCATACCTCCTATACTTACTAAAATATAAGCATCCAATGTCAGAATTTTTCATATTTTGGGTCACACACGTGACCAAGAATGGCCCTGAAGAACTTTTTAATTCTGATTTGTAGATTGTTAGATTGACTGTTGATCCCTACTTTCATTTCTTAAAACGGCATGAGCTGCACAAAAAACTAAAGACAGAATTGACAGATGTCTCTCTTATACAACAAGGTTTGGGGGTTTGTAATTCTATTTTTCAATTCAGCTAAATGTTACATCTCTTTAATAAAAGTATCAATGACAAAAGCATTATGCATGCATTACAAAACAATGATAACCATAAGTAATAGATATAAATTGTGTTTTACCTGTAACTGCATGACAACATCACTCAAGGAATGAGCAAAGACCTTGAGAACTAGCTGCGCCGTCTCCTTACTGTCTATTGAAACCAGGTCCTAAGGAAAACATGTCAATAACATGGAATCAAAGTTAAAGGGATAGTTGAGTTCTGGTAAGGACTGAGAGTACAGTTTTGGTGAAACTGAATTTTAGTAACCCAAACCTGCATCATTACATTACAAACTAATAGTTATAACTAGAAAGGAACACAAAATTACAAATGACTTATAGTCCATGAGCCAACACCTGAAAAGTGGCTTAAAAATGGAGTTGGTTGCACCCCTCGGACGGCCAATTATTTCTGGTATCATCTTGAAGGTATAAGTCTCAGCTATCCGAAACTGGAATTTTCGACCCAAAAAAGTTGCACGTTACCATGGCAACGCCGTTTTTGTGACACATGGTCAAATACACCCCGCAGAATCGGTGGATTCCACTGAAAAACGAAATGTCGACAAAAAATAAAACATTTTGATATCCAGTCATCATAGGTTTATGATTTTTTTCAGGGACTAAGGAGTGTTGTACCAGCTATCAGATTCTAGAATATCAAGTATGAAACATTATTGCTAAGGTCATTAAAGGTCATTAGGGGTCAACTCAAGGTCAGTGACATGATCCTAACTTCGAATTGCATTAATATTTGTATGTGATTCATAGAAACTCACATTACTCATTACTCTTACGATGTATATGACTGAATGTTATTTCCTCGAAAGGCATGAGGTCAAGGAATCCATATACACAATTTAAAGCTAAATTGATAAACCGTTGCTATGGCAACTCGTATGATGTGAATGCTGCAAAGTGTGTTAAATGCGCAATAAGTGACAGGCGAGAGCCAACATTTTAGATTGTAATGAACCCGGATGGATTTAAGCAACAACATACCTCATTTCAAATGAAATTGTTTGAAGTTATTAAAAATGGCAACTTAAATTGCCGCAACTTGAATAATCACCATGGAAACCAATGCTGAATAGGCCACGCCCCCTTTACACAAGAAATCAAACTGGAATTTTAAAAATAACTCATTTACAACCATTATAGACATAACGATGTGTTTTCCTATGATGAAATCATTGTAAATGGAAAGGAAAAATGCTGCCTGGTCGGCAAACATGAATTTGAAGTTGATATCTATCAAGTAATGTTTCCTAGCAACATAAATGTTCCCTAGCAACCAATGCATACTTCTGTACACGCTTGATTCTTCATTTTATGTTACATGTCTCTTGGAGAAAGAATAGATTCCAGTGTGAAATGTGTGGTGCAATAGCTTGGCAAAATAGTCTGAACAAGCCACAATTTAGATGATAGGTCCAGAAATGTATGACGAATAACACACTTTAGATCCCTTATAATCCAATTTGAGGGTTTGGCAGAATCCAAGATGGTGTCTAAAATGGCCGATTTTTAAAATTTTCTTCCACTTGTTCCCATAAAGACAAGTTGGAAAGTTTATAAAAGTGTCTAAATATATGTTTTCAGATACGAGCAATCTTTTAAAACGATCATATGAAGGTTTCTAGTTCAAGGAAAAGTCTAATCCAAGATGGCGGCCATTTTACAATACAAAATGGCCGCCGTTGTAAAGTGAAAATTCCATAACTTTGCTTCTAGACAGGTTAGAAAGTTCAAATAAGTGTCCAAACATATGTCATGTATGTGTTCGGGAACAAGGAAATCATTTTGACGTATACCAAGATGTTTCAAGACAAGGAAGTATCCTTATCTAAGATGACAGCCATTATAGGTTTCAAAATGGCTGTCATATGGTGTTCAAAATGGCCGCCATAACATCACACTTGGTATAAATTCGTTTCTAGACAAAATTTAAAGTTCAAATAAGTGTCTAAACATGCGTTTCCAAGTACTAGAAAATCATTTGCGTATATACATACATGTATCAAGTCAAGGACGTATCCTAATCCAATATGGCAGCCATTTTAGGGTTCAAAATGCATGTCATGGTGTTTAAAATGGCCCCATTTTTGTAACATCAAACTGTGTATAACTTCCAGTCTTCAAGACAAGTTACAAACTTGAAGTTAGTGGCTAAACATAGCGATTTCAGTTCCAGGGAATGTATCAAACTGAATACTGCAGCGAAAGGTTCATTTCTAGAGCTTCTTAGTTTATTACAATCCAATCGCTTTTGTCCAGCTGTGTGGGGAGAATCAAAATTATATTTGTTGTCGCGATTCGGCAGTACTCGACAATTTGATTATTATCCATGCGCACAAGACGTACTAATAAGAAGTGGCAAAGAACTTGGTTTTATCAGTCAGGACCACTTTCGCAAAACCGCTGTCGGCCAAAATAGCGGAAAAGCGCTATTCCGCGATTATCACGTGATACGCAGTATTGCGTCATGTTCGGTTCCACGTGTTGTGGCAATGGGGATATTTGTGCAACGACTACATTCAATTAAATTACATTTATTTTCGCCCAATGTTCTGGACAGATCATCTAAATAGTAAATGTGTAGCATCCTTGATAATTAAACTAATGGTGTGTAGTTTGTCTAAATGATCTAGCCAGAACATTTAAAGAAAATCTTGCTCGATTATGCGGGTTCGTTTTTCAAATAAACAGTTGATTCGCGCATAGACTTACGCGACAGGTTTTTGATGCCGTACGAACTGGTACGGTGCGAAATTATGAGAGAAAAGGAGGGAGCGTGTGAGAGAGGCGTATAGCTCGGCAAGATAAGATAACGGCAATATACACTTAGCACGCGGAAGGCGAGAATTGCGGACACAAAGCTGCATATTTGTAAAAAACGGCTGTACAAATTTCTATTTTGTTTCGATCACCGATAGTATCGCATGGCACTATCGCCACGATATATGCGCCATCTAGCGACATTGATTGGAGAATAGTGGGAAACAGCTATTTTCACGATAGTGGAAAAGCGAAAGTGGTCCTGACTGTTTATGATGATGAATATAGCCCAAATCGGCATAATATTAACCTTTAAATCATTGGTACAGATATAATAATTGATATGATATGATAGTTTGTAATATTGAAAGTTACCCCCAATTTAGATTTTATATTACTTATGCCCTAATGTGTATATTACAACGTCATACATTCACACACACATCACTCTGGTCACTTCACTACTAAAGTTGGTCACGATCGATCGCTTACTTGAGTATTGGGATGAGTGACTGGCTACTGCGATATATTTGCCTTTTATATAGTTAGATAAATACCTCTCCTAATTGACATGGTCAAAGGCGATAATGTATGGCAGGAATAGCCAGACAAATGCTAGTTCAAGTATGGCTCCTTTCACACGTCGACCCCAAAGGAACTGGTAAAGAATAGAGACACCTTCATATTAAAGGACATCAGGACTGGCCCAGCATTCATCATACAGCTCGTGTAAAGTGATATCGAGTCCTTTCAATGTTGGGTTGGTGGCGCATCTCCCTAAGAAGGTTCAGTAGCGATATATAATCAACGTCCTCATCTTCAAGATGTCTGCACCCAGATTTTGAATACTCTCCATATCATGCGCTGTATAGCTTCAGCTACCAGCTTGTGTATCCTGATGGATCAGCTGTGGTGTTTCCCATGTACATGTATAACACTGCCAGGAGCAGCCCTTCTATCCGATTGTTTACCAGTCCAGCTTTAACAAATCTTTACCCAATGGCTCGGAGGAAGCAGCATGTGATATTAGGCTTCCCAGTATGGAAACGACGAGCGCAAACTCTTCTGGATTTTGTTAGAACAATTGTTCTGTTTGGCAATAGATCATCTGGCATGGTCGTTTAGCTGGTGCAGTTCATTTGCCATGGCCATCTTCTAAGCAGTGTGTACACACTACACAGTCAACATTTCAGTTGTGGAGTTGCCCTGTTCATCTGCAGCAAATCCGCTTCAACTTTGAACTGATGATACGTATTTGCTGTCATCCCAGACGATGATCGTTTCCGAGGACGGCATCCATAGCAGACACCACCAAAGGTGTTTTTTGTTTTCTTATTGCAGTAAGCAAATGCTGCTTCTGCATGCATCCAGTGGTCCTATTACTCTTGATCACACATGGAGTACACCACTGCCGTCTGTGTTTCTTCGACGGACATTCGTTCCTTGTTTGATACGATGTTGTTGTTCATGATGTTGGTCGTGGCTCACTCGGCATTACTAGCATCATTTGAGGGACTTAAACAGCATGTGCGGACAGTCTCCTAGGGTTCTGGTACAGTTGTGACATAGTGATCTTGCAGATCAAAATTGTCCCAGCAAATTTTGCAAAATACGTTGGGCTTGTAGCGTGGGAGGAGAGGTCAAGATTTTGCCATATTCTATGCCTCTTGTACCATGCGTGTAAGACAAGGCTGTTTACTATGTAATATTATAGAGTAATAACATTAACTGATCTACCAAATATATTGGGAGAGTCGGATGATTCTGTGTCTTCACTAAGCCTATGCTGACAGCATGAATGAGATCCTGCCAAATGCTCAAAACCTGTCAGTGAGTTACAACAGTGTCACCGTATCTTGCTTATCTACACCCTCGTTGCTATAATGGATGATGCAGACCAGAATGTAATACATCAGGGTATTACCATGAAGTTCCTTCAGATGGTCCATGACCGCCACCTAGTATGTTCAATCACCAGCATCCTCCCTCTCTAACCACTGACGACCGTTCCATCCTTCTCGGCATCTTAGGAAAGGTCCACCTCATGGCAAAGGAACCGTTGCTCCTTGCAATAAGTACATCAGCCAAGACGTCATCACATCAATACTACTATGCAGTTGATCTTGCCATCTTCTGCTAAGGCAGCCTTTGCTCAAAAGGAAATGATAGTCTGGCAACGGAAATGGTCCTGATAGCAAAAGACCTATTACATTGGACACAAACGCTGGGCGCTGCAAACCGACTGCAATTCGCCAATGAAGCAAACTTCCATCTCATAACCAACGTCAATGGGTCTACTCTGCCCTCCAACATATCTCAGGGTATATCGAGACAGGCAGTTGACCTAAAAATAACACCTTGACTACCTACATGCCAACAACTGCGTATGCTGCATGGTAGGCCTTTGTGGCATGAAATGTTCATCTATATTACATTCTTGGGCATAGCCCTATCTACATGTATAAGACATCATATTATGAAAACATCCAAGCTTCGTGCTGAAGCCCATGAAGTGCCCATGCATGTAAACTAGATGTCACACTCAATATTGAGACCACGAGATTAACTTCAGGATTTGCCTACCAGCTTTGCACTCCCGGTGCTTCACAAGGAGCATCACAACAAGAAAGTGGTTACCAAGGCACCCCAATCATCTTCGTCTGGTACTTGCCCAGCACGCGCAAGTGGGTCACCAACGCCTGCGCTGCTCTAGTCACCCTGTCAGCCTATTAAAAATGGGAATATCAGCACCCACAGGTCATGGAAAGACGTCTTGCAACTAACCCCTCGGTCCTCTAAATGTGCAGTCACACCCAAAATGAAGCTACCACATTTTGCAGACCTATCATGCAGAGATTGGAGTATGCTGAACATGCAGCGTTCACACCACTTGGGCCTATTCAGACCTGCGGACGCATGCATATGTGGCCCATATCCGAGCTAAATGCCAACCCCATCGTCTGCAAAAAAAAACATTGTTTGCCAAACCGGTAACCTAAACCCAAACCTGAACAACATTGAACTTGACATAATGTTTGTGTGACGTCGCGTAGACTATTTGCTACCTTATACGTCATAAGTGCCACCCATATAATTAGTTACAAGCAAATTCATCTAAAACTCAAGTTTGTGACCTTTTACCATTCAGTCTATATTGATGGAGTTTACATTGACATACACTGTCCATGTGGCCAAGCTGGAGAGGAAAGGAAGCTCCAGTAATGCCCTAATTGCTGAACCAAGCACCCTGGAACAAATCGAGCTTCTGGCTACTGCATGATTTTCTGGTGTTCTGCCTTCAGAATTCTACTGTCCATAATGGGAATCTAAGGCAAAGGTCATGCAAGACCGTGTGATTAACGCCAATTCGCCATGGATAATTTTATGATTGTATTTTCCATAAACCAAGGTTAATGGTTTTACGATTTCTCTATTTCTATAAACTTTCAAAATTATGTCTAAAAACATTTTCCAACATAAACAAGTCTTATAGCTGTATTCAGTTGAATGGTATATGAAGTGGCCTTATCAAATTTTTTTAAATTTGGTGTTTGGTTAGGCATACGTAGACGAACAAACATACATCTCAATAAATTATGGTAGGAAGGGTTATTTTTGTTTCGATCACTTAAATAGAAAATCAAGTTCATCACATATGAACATGAGTCGGCATTTTTTATTTAGTTTTAAGAAAGGAATCCCCTCAGAAAATTAAAAATCAAGTTTATACAGAAGTATGCAGTGGTTGCTAGGGAAAATCTATGTTGCTACGAAACACTATACTTGATTTTTTTGTTTTACTTTAAAGTCATGTCTGACGGCCAGACACCATTTTGCTTTTCCATTTTCAGTAATTTCATCAAAGGAAAACACAAGTATTTATATTCACAATGATTGCACCATTTGTATAGATCTTTTTTGCCAAATTCCATTTGTTTTCCTTGTGGAAGGGGGTGTGGTCTATTTAGTGCTAGTTTCCGTAGTGATTCTTATTCTTATTAATTTTGAATTGTGATTAGAGTTGCCGAGTGACAATCACTCTTATCAAAGAAGTAAAACCAGGTGAAGATGGCCTCTATCCTGGTATCTGCTAAAGCACATGTGTTCAGCATCCAAATAGTATGTGCTTCCCCAACAGAGTTAAATGCCACTTGGCACCCCTTACCCTGAATCAAAGTGCTATTACAGGTCACACTAGGAACTGGAGAGACCATTCTATGGATAATCACAACTTACAGGGAAACAAATCATAACATTTTGCACTTTGTATTAAAAAAATTAATGTATATAAAAACCTATGCCTTTAATGTACATGTAAGGAATTGACACAATCCATACAATTTGTATACAAATTATGTTTTTAATCAAAATAAAGGCAGAAAATATGTGGTAGGTATTTCTAACACCATTAACTATACCCCTTTTGGTATGTCATTAACTAATTTTCTTTAAAATAATTATTATAAGATAGACAAAATAGTGTAATACTTCTAAAGATTTGATCAAAAAGTGCTTGGTCTAATATTTTTTTACATGGCTGTACATCAAAGTATACATGCGTATATGATTTGTTTGTATCTGAAAACATATGTTAAGACATTTATTTTAACTTTATATCTTGTCTAGAAGTGAATTTATACCAAATATGATGTTATGGCGGCCATGTAATGGCTGTCATCTTAGATTAGGATACTTACTTGACTTAAAACATCTCGGTATACGTCAAAATGATTTTCTTGTACCCGAACACAATCATATGCTTGGACACTTATTTGAACTTTCTAATCTGTCTAGAAGCAAAGTTATGGAATAATCACTTTACAATGGCGGCCATTTTGTATTGTATAATGGCCGCCATCTTGGATTAGACGTTTCCTTGAACTTGAAACCTTCATACGATCGTTTTAAAAGATTGCTCGTATCTGAAAACATATATTTAGACACTTTAATGAACTTTCCAACTTGTCTATAAGGGAACAAGTGGAAGAAAATTAAAAATGACGGCCATTTTGGACGCCATCTTGGATTCTGCCAAACCCTCAAATTGGATTATAGGGGACCTAAAGTGTGCTATTCTTCACACATTTCTGGACCTATCTTGAAAATTGTGGCTAGTTCATAAAATATCTGGGCTTTACCTAACTATTTTGCCGAGCTATTGCATCACAATGGAATCTATTATTTCTCCAAGAGGCATGTCACATAAAATGAAGAATCAAGCGTTTACAGAAGTATGCATTAGTTGCTAGGGAACATTTATGTTGCTAGGGAACATTTATGTTGCTCGGAAACATTACTTGATAACTATCAACTTCAAATTCATGTTTGCCGACCAGGCAGCATTTTGCCTTTCCATTTAGTAAATACAATACAATGATTTCATCATAGGAAAACACATCGTTATGTCTACAATGGTTGTAAATGAGTAATTTTTAAAATTCCAGTTTGATTCCTTGTGTAAAGGGGGCGTGGCCTATTCAGCATTGGTTTCTATGGTGATTATTCAAGTTGCGGCAATTTAAGTTGTTATCAATAACTTCATACAATTCCCTTAAAAATGAGGTTTGTTGTTGCTTTAATCCATCCGGGTACATAACAATTTAAAATGTTGGCTCTCGCCTGTCACTTATTGCGCATTTAACACACTTTGCAGCATTCACATCAAACTAGTTGCCATAGCAACGGTTTATCAATTTAGCCTTAAATGGTATATATGGGGTCCTGGACCTCATGCCTTCCGAGGAAATTACATTCAGCCATATACACCGTAAGAGTAATGAGTAATGTGAGTTTCCATGAATTACATACAAATATCAATGCAATTAGAAGTTAGGATTATGTCACTGACCTTGAGTTGACCCCTAATGACCGCTAATGACCTTAGCAATAATGTTTCCTACTTGATATTCTAGAATCTGATAGCTGGTACAACACTCCTTAGTCCCTGAAAAAATCATAAACCTATGATGACTGGATATCAAATGTTTTATTTTTTGTCGACATTTCGTTTTTTAGTGGAATCCACCGTTTCTGCGGGGTGTATTTGACCATGTGTCACAAAAACGGCGTTGCCATGGTAACGTGCAACTTTTTGGGGTCGAAAATTCCAGTTTCGGATAGTTGAGATTTGTACCTTTACAATGATACCAGAAATAGTTGGCCGTCCGAGGGGTGCAGCCAAATCGATTTTTTTTTCGGCCTCGGCTCATGGACTATTAGTGAAGATCATGTTTTCATTCAAAAAGAGCCATTTAAACGTAAGAGGGCACTCTCTAAATACTCATCGGTTTCAATTATTTTGAATAAAATATAGTGCATGTGATGTTTTGTTGAAATAGTGATTAGATACAGAAATAACCAACAACTATCTAAATACCTATTTTGTAAATTTTTGAAAAGAGGAAGCATTTTAAAAAAAATTTTAACGGCTGGTTCAAAATTATCGAATAAGTGTGGGGCCCCACATTTATTACAAATGGCTATGTTTATGGATATTTCAGCCGTTTCATAAAGTTTATTCTGTCATTAAAATATTGTGCTCTTTCAAATTTCACACTCAGTTTTTCATTATCTCACAAAAAGTAATTTTATGTAGCGCCCTCTCTAGCAAAACTCAACTATCTCTTTAAAGGAACTACAGCATCTAGAATGCCTAATTTTCACAATTTGACTCTCTATACTTACTTTTTCCCGAAGAAAAGGAATTTAGCAGTAATTTCTTATGAAATCAATCAATTTTGGGGTAATTAGTAAATATCTAATTGTCCTGGGAACGCCCCTTTTAAATCGCCAAAATATGATGTCATCTAAAGAACGGACTAGTGAACTAAAACTGTAGATGACGCGTCATGACGTAAGCCAATGAATTGTCAATCACATGTCAATCACGTTGCCGATTCCAGTCCCTAAATGTGGGTGCATGGGGCATAAACTGGCTGTTAAGTGAGATTTGGCATCAGAAAATTAGTCTTAAATCACTACTGTGTTTATTTTCATGGATTGTTTTTTTTTGCAGACCTATATTTCAAGTCATTAACTATGGAATAAGTGTCAAAGTACAATGTACGTTGTATTCTTTAGGTCCTTTAACATGGAGAAATGGTAATGTTTCTCTGCTGTCTTTCGAAACCATGTCCTACAGAATAAAAGTTAATGACATCAATTTTAAAGCTAAAATGGACTAATTGATATAATTTGATGAGTGCAGAAATCAATTTTTACATTGAACTTTGGACCTGATGGACGACAATTTTTTGGCGTATAAATGTACAAATATTTTTTGTGATTCCATAGATCTGTATTTGTACGCACACATACATGTACTTCAATACTAAAAACTAAATTATTCTGTCTAATAGTAATTAGTTGGTGTATACAAGCTATAAAAACAAGCTGTTTGTTATTCTGTCTACCTGGAAGCGTTTGATGCAATTCATAGTTTAAAACAAACTCTTTGTTATTTTATCTTCAAGTTTGTTTCTCATTTTGTCTACTCTTTCTTTGATGCAATCATACTTTGAACAGACTGTACATCAATTTTCAATGTATATAGACGTAAACATTTCATGTACATACACTTTAAAGGGGTATTCCGGGCCTGATATTTGAATAAGCAGAACAAGAGGAATAATTGGTGAAAATTTGATTAAAATCGGACAAGAAACACGGGAGTTATACCCATTTGAACATCATGTAGTAATGAGCGATCGTTTCAAAATTGCCGTCATATGCAACATCGATCACGAGCAACTCGCCATGGCTTTAGTACATGAAAATACACTTATTTCTCATTTTCATAGCGAAAAATTAATTTTTCTCTGCTTGTTTTCACGAATTCATAGAAGAATATCGATGGGCCAACCTCATTGGAATTTGTAAGCTCATAAATTTTCTTTGTTATCAAGAAAATTTAAATTTGTAAAATTTCCATGTTGAAGTCAAAATGGCTGCAGCTCGCAATGTGACGTCATAATCGATAGCAATTGCGAACGATACTAAAAATCGGAGCAAAGTTCATCCTGTCACAACTTTTTTATTGCTCTACCGTTTTGGCTCAGATTTTCAATCATGATTCTTCATATTCACCTCATTTTATAGCAAACATCACATTTCTTGGGAGGAATTCCCCTTTAAAACAGACTGGCTGTATACCTGTAAGTGTTTGATAGCCTGTCTCTGCACGTCATCTTTCTCCCCCTCTATGTAGTAACTCTCCATCATTACTTGGTGAATGTATGCAAACACTGACGCCTGGAGAAGATAAAACAGACCAAAATGAACAGGTTGTTATTATGTGTGCCTGTAAGTGTAGGTACATGAAGAGTCCAGCCTGCTTATATAAAGACCACCTGTATATAAAGACCACTTGCTTATAATGACCACTTGTCTATAAATACAATTTTTTCTCTTCCTCAGTGTAGTAGCTCTGCATCAAACACTGATGCCTGGAGAGAATAAAAGATGATATCTAATGATACCTCCCTCATTGTTCAACAGTACAACATATCATTTTCTTATAGATGTATTTCAGCAGTTTCAATTGAAAATATCTAGAATTCACAGAACAAAAAATTATCAACTAACTAAAGAAATAGCCCAAATTGAACCGAAGACCTTTGGACTGCAAGTCAGTGTTGTAATTGTGGTCAGATCTGATTCTGGTCCGTTGCCTCTATGTTTTATTTTATAAATTATGACGAAAAATGAGCAAAGAAAAATACCTCCAGATCGCTAGATCAGTGCTCAGCCATCAAGCCACAAAGACCCTTGAATGAGGGACGCTCCAATTAAACCATTTTCATTGCTCAAAATGTCTCCAGCTAAATAAACTGAGCACTAACCCAACTACCCAAGGATATAATAAATCGACTTTTGATGAGCATTATTGATCTCACCTGTCCGTATGAATCTCTAAGGTAACAGAGCAGGATCTTGTCAAACTCTCGCTGCCTCTCATACAGCACCTCACAAACACAGTAACTGCAAAACAACATTAAATATGAACAGAATAATAGGTATTTCAAAAAGTGATAATTTTGATAGCAGTGGATCAAGTGCCTAAAATGTCTACATGAAACAAAACATTTCATTGAACAATGGAGTTCAACATAAGGATCTTGTCAAACTCTTGTTGTCTCTCGTACAGCACCTCATGAACACGATAACTAGAAGAACAAAATATCAATAACAAATAATCAGCATAATAATGAGTTAATCAAATAAAAGAGGCATTTTGATAGCAGTCCAAAAAAGGCATTCTTGCCTCTCGTACAGTACCTCCCATACACAGTAACGAAAGAGTAAAATGATAGATACAACTTGTCTGAGTAACTCAAAGAAAGGAGAGATAGATGTACTATAACTCCACAGAAATCCAATATAAATAGTATACTACAGATATACATGTACATGTAGGCCACGCCTTCAGCAGCAAGTTTTTGAAAATAAGTTATCGAGTCCATGCAAATGAGGTAGTACGTCAGAGTTTGTTCATTTGAATAAATTACCAGACGTGGATTCATTGGATAAAATAACACATTACGCAAAAAAATAAAGTAATTATGCATTGCGTACTCATTTGTGTTGCAGTTGCCATGGCATTTAAACACACACTACTCAGCAAAATTGCGCTTCATAATACCAAAGACGCTAAGTAGTTTAATTCATCTGTATTATTTTAGTTACGCGCAGTAATAACAGTTACGCGATTTCATTTAGTTAATTGCGCACAGTCAAGAAACAGGAGATTTCCCTACTAGGAGCAAAATATTGTTTTTCATTGTGACGTCATAAAAGAGGCATACCATAAATTTGTGCATGATAATTGTTTAGTTCGCGTCGAAGCATTATTATAAATGAATTTATGCTAATATTACAATGGCAGCCAGTCGAATTAACATAGAAATCAGACGTTCTCTTCATTGAAAATTTGGCCAACATTTTGAGTTGGGGTGGGGGGCCTGTATAACTCACAATTTAGCACCCTCAGCAAGCTGGAGCAGCCTTTGATAGTCCCCTGCCTGAAGCAACCCCAGTAGTAGTTCTGTCATGCCCATTTGTTTTTAAACCAGTGTTGTTTTTTATTTTCTCTTTATTAATCAGATATTAATGATTTAAATGAGGAGATTATGAGAAGAGGGATGCATCTGAACAACTCACAATTCCCTCAGCAAGCTGCAGTAGCCTGTAAGTCAACTTGCAACAGATCCCCTGCTTGAAGCAATTCCAGTAGTAATTCTGTCATGCCCATTTGTGTCCGCCTCTAACACTTTTGGTTAATTGTCGGAAATATCAAAATTGAGATTTGTAATGTTTTGAATTCTCTAGGATTTCAGCTTTAAAATGATTAGTCTGTGGGCCAGAGGGGTCTACCGGTGACCCCCCCTCTGATCCTCCGACTTGGGTGTCATTTTGTCCATTGACATGTCCAGTGTTAGAAACAAAATGTTAACAAGAAAAAAACTCATTTATACTATGTTTTTTTACTACTTTTTTGGAGGTATGTAAAAACAGCACTTTTTCATTTTTTGCTGCATTTCTTAGGGTTGGTGAAAATTGAGATTGCGTTAAGTGCTCTCATTTCATAATGGCTAAGTCGTTATCAACTAAACTTTGCAGATACATTTGTTTACATAACCATAAGACACAGAAAAAGTTTCATGGTCAAAGTTGATTGGCTTCATATAATTATGACGTCATCAAATTTGCATATGAAAAATCACGGGAATTTCCGTAAACAAAACGGTCAAAAAAACAATGTTCTTAGTAAAGTTTATTTTTTTCACCATGATAATGATGATAATGAGCTTTAACTTATGATGTCTATTTCTGAAAGTATATTCAAATCAGAAATGCTATTATCCTTTGAATATAATGTACAAAAAGGTCATATTTTTATTACGTAATCACCATGCGTCATATGCAATTGTACGGCATATGATGGCCATGTTGTCTAGGGCGCAAGTGGGTACATATTGCTCCCTCTTTAATTTCTTTATTTAAGGACCAATCACTCTCATATTTGGCACATATGTAGAACTAGTATGGCTCTTCAGTTTGCAATAAGAAGAATTTCAAAAGGTCATCATATGAGGGCGCTATTTACTAAAATTTGATAAAATCATACAAAATCCTATAAATTCTGATAAAAGTCTATTTTGTTCTCTATCTGTCTAATTCCTATAGACCACTTTATATTTTGTTTGCATTATTATGCAAATTCACTTTTCCTTAAATGAAATTTAAAACTGTTATATTGTATCTTATATGTTTTAGGGCCTAAATTAGGCATAACTCCATCTGAATTTTACCTTAAATTTTGAATAGGGATTCAATGCGCTACATACAAACAATGTCAGATTATTCATTTAATAGTAACCCTTTGTATCTTAGTCCTGAGTGAGATTTTCAATATTTGTATTATTCTTCTGTCTGGCATCACATTTTTTTAGAGAACTGTTTACAGTTCATTATTTGATATACCTACCCTCCAAAAGTGACAGAAACTTCATGTGATAACTAGATGAGTACACAATGTATGCCTTCATGATTACTATGATGACAGAAAGTGGCGAATTAATTAAATACAAATTAAAGTTAACGTCCACATTGAAATATGTTTTAGATCATGAAAAGTTGTCTATAATTTAGAGGCACATGCATGGGAACGTCTGTGTGTGTAAAACTGTCCACTCTTTTTGCTACATTTGCGCTCTTATTTTTTACCAAAATAAACATACTTTGTCTCAATATCATAATAAACGGGATACTTAGTATTTTTCATTAATCACTGACACCTCACAAATGATCTGCTAGCATGAAGGCCTGTGAAAGCATGGCTGTGGCAATAGCTGATGTCAGTTAGATTCCATCTTTCATGTTTGTTTTTCTTCACTGTGAATAAATGGTATAAGTAAATACGGGTGACAAATAGTGTATAATTATATACATGTACCTCGAATTTCATCATAGAACTTAAGCATTACACCGTCTGTCTCATTTACTGTAGTGATCATATAAAATGACAAAGTATCACTATCTTTACGCCACAAAACTTCCTAAAGAATGATAAAAACAAATCAAGCATCTAACTTCTGTGCCATATATTTAAGCTTTTGAAGCGCTTGACCCTAAACCAGCACCATGCAATCACAGAAGAGCACCCCAAACTTGGGCAGGCTGGCTCCTGACCAATGTTATTAATCATGAGCTAAGTTATTAAATTGCCAAAGTCCATATAAGATGGCTTAAACTCAACTGCTGCCTGCATATGGAACTGTAAGCCACTGGCTCATTCTTGACATGACACTTAACCAAACTACTGAAGCAATTTAAATTAAGCTGAAGACCTTTTAAATTGTAGTCAAGAGCACAAGAACAACAAAAAAGTAACCTCTGATATTCAGATCACACTCACTTCAATCCTAAACATACACCCATCAGCAACAAAGCGTTACAGAACCAACTCCCTCCTTTGCCACAAGTTCAAGCTGTTCGAGCGACTAATTCTGACCCACCTGTGGCAGTTGTAGAACCATCTCTGATGAAAGAGCAGGCAGGATTCCGGCCTGGGAAGTCTTGCACAAGACAACTGCTTATCCTTACCCAACACATAGAAAATGGTTTCCAGTAAGTGTCTTAATTGGAGCTGTGTTTGTAGACCTCTCAGCAGCTTATGCTACTCTCAACTACAGGCTCTGCACACACACACTGAATGTGAACAACATGCACCTGACCAACATGGTGAAGACCCTGATTGAAAACAGAGGCTTTTTCGTCGAGCTGTCTGAAAAGAAGAGTTGTTGGCTCAGGCAGAAGAATGGCCTCCCCCAAGGAAGCGTTATGGCCCAACTCTGTTCAACATCCATGGGAGTAGATCTGTTATTGATACATATCCATCGGGGGGGGGGGGGGGGTGATATATGTATTCATCCCTCCCTGATGAATAGGTATTACGTAAGTATCTACGCCCATGTCAACATCTATGTGAACGATCAACCTGTATCTGCCCTGAGACCAGAAGTTTCATTTTTGCAGACGACATGTGTATTACCACCAAGAGTGATGACTTCCCTAAGGCAGAAGCCACCTTATGTGAGGGACTTACCAACCTACCCTTGTACTACAAAGAGAACCATCTGAAGGCTAAATCAACTAAATCTCAAATATGCGCCTTTCATTTGAAGAACATGCATGCAAACCAGAAACTAAAGATCACTTGGAATGGGACTAGACTGAGACACTGTGATAGTCCTGTCTACATAGGGGTGATCTTTCAAAAGTACAAGGCCCATATCACCAAGCTCAATGGGAAGGTCAGGTCCAGGAATGCCGCTCTAGGCAAACTGAGCACATTCAAATGGGGTGCAAACCCGACAACAATCAGATCTTCCGCTCTGGCTCTCTTTTTACTATGTTGCAGAATATGCCTGCACGGGTGTGGGAAAGCTTAGCCAACGCTCGAAATTAGCACAGGCCCGATGGCCCGGGGCCACTAAAAATTGCTGTCGGGCCAGTAAAAAAATCATTTTACCAATGTTTGTTGGCCCGATCGGGCCACCAAATGTTGAAACCATTGTGCAGACAATCAAGTGAATTATTTGCAAATTTGTTACCTCACAAACAACGCTTGATTTGTGATTCAAAAAGAGAAGAGAGAGCGATCGTAAATCAATGAAATCGCGCAAAGCGCATGCAAAATAAAAAGACGCAACTCTCTCTAGCTCTCTCTCACCCTCTCTCTTCCCCCATCTCAGCTCAGCCCTTATTAAAATTACGGTACCGTTCACAAACCAACATGCATAATCCCTCTTGCACGCTCGCGATAGTTTTTGTGTGCAATTTTTTTTCTGCAAGATCGGGGTTATAATTCTTTTTTCAGACCATAATAATAGTCCATTTTTACAGATATTATGAAGGAATCATCATAAAAAGGTATGAATGTTGTGCTTACTCATCTAATATTGTCTTGACAAATTGATAATGCTTGCCAATTATGAATTATTTTGCCGATTTTTAAAGGCCAGTCCCATACATGTGTTTTTTGGTTAGTGATATGAAGTTTCAAAAGTTGACAAAAACGAACATGGAAACTCCCTTGATTTCATAATTTGGTGTCTCCAAGATGAGAATGAACTGTTTCAATGTTGGGTTTCATTTCTGCAGTTATAGATTGTGATTTTAAGTATGACATTTTCAATAATTCACCTAATAATGACTAAGATTCAACTCTGTCTCTAGTCTCTAGACAAACTTCATTAAACTAACTAGTCATTTAACTTTTGTTCTTCTTTATTTATTCGGGCCAGCAGATTCTGGTTTCGGGCCACCAAAATTTGAAAAATACTATTTTTACTGGCCCGACCGGGCCACCAGCAAAAAAAGTTAATTTCGAGCGTTGGCTTAGCACATGCAAAGAAGAACACAAGCTGCCGTTATATCACATGATGTAGAAGACAAACGAGGACTGATAACATCTGGCATCGCACCCCCTGCCTGAAATAAGGAGGGCTGCTGCTAGCCAGAACGAACGACTGAGACAAACAGAGGACGAAGAACACCCACTCCATGACCACCCAATGCGTCCTCTGCGCTTTAAGTTACAGAAAAGCTTCATTTCATGATACGTTGAAGCCCTGGACTACATGTACAGCGTGTCTTCAACATGTTCAAGAAGGCTAAAACTATGGAAAAAGAGGCTGAGCTCTAAGACATGCCAGTAGCGTATGCTTTTTAAAATGGTTCCATCAGAGAAACGGTCAGCAGGATTTAACCAACCCTGGGTGACTTTGCGTTGCCTTAATAGGCTTTGGCAGGTGTGGGAAGATGAAGCAAGCCAACATGTTGAACTGGGGATATATCGAAGGTGCAATAGAATGCGAGTGGGGTCAGGCCCCTCAGATCATGGACCACCTGCTTAGTTGTGATCTGGTACATGGAATGTGCACAATCCAAGATCTGACAGAGGCCAATTTGGGTTTGT
This sequence comes from Echinarachnius parma, assembly GCA_037951105.1. Classification (NCBI taxonomy): domain Eukaryota; kingdom Metazoa; phylum Echinodermata; class Echinoidea; order Clypeasteroida; family Echinarachniidae; genus Echinarachnius; species Echinarachnius parma. Next base: position 144,643 of record JBAMJV010002861.1, on the reverse strand, counting down.
TATAATGCTATGATTTCATATAAACATGATAAAGAGATAAAATAAACTTAAATGTTTGATTGGTCTGGCCAGGGGAGGGAAAGGGGAGGGGTATGCATGATGCAGGCTGTGAATTAAATAAACAAATCTCAAATTATAGTATTATAACAAACCCGATTTAATTTTCGGATTAACGAGCCCTATTTTATTTTCGGACTAATGAACCTTCAGAATAACGAACCCGAGTTTTTTTTCTCGGATAAACAAACCTTCAGAATAACGAACCCGATTTCGTTTTAGGAATAGCGAACGAATAACGAACGTTCGGAATAACTGAACCTTCACAATAACGAACCTTCGGAATAACGGACTGTAACCGTTTATCCTTCGTGTAAAGTGTGTTTGCTCTGCCATCGTTTCCCACATAGTGGATGAAACAGTGAATCGATATCAACAATGTTGCCATATAGTGGCTTGTTAGGTCGTGATGCTTCCAGATCATTTAGGACTCTGAGGAAGGCCAAATTATATTGATCGGCTACAACTTTATCTTTACGACTCCCATGTGTCAATGACTAATGGAATGTATCCACTTAATTGCTCTAAAAAAATCTGATGTAAAATCCTGCATGATGAATATGAATATGAATAGTATGCTTCATCTTTATTTCAGAAAAAGAGTTGCAGAAGATACAAACAATTCTGTACACACAGACTTCCCGGCCTATAAGTTTGGTAAACTATATTTCCCTGGTAACTCCAAACTTATAAACATGAAGTTCCCTTTTTATCAAATGTGAACTTTTTTATTTAAAGACATGTTCACCCTTGTTAATGAGACGTAGTATGCTGTTCCCTTTTCTGACAAAAAGGATGGTCCAAGCAAACAATTTTTTTCTTTTTAAATATGACTAGATGTATAATAGCCATTTTGTGTTTGTTATGTTTTTATTTGATATTCGTAAATAGATTAACAGGGCTTGTACGTAAAAACATTATAATATGTATCGCAATGTATTTCTTAATTTGCTTTCAAGGTCACATCCAGAGTTTTTGCCTTAATTAGCCCCTACAAAATATAAAATAGTATACATACATGTCCTTGAAAGTATAAACTTACAAACTAATGTAAGAAAATCGAGTTGGCAACATAAAATCATCAGTTTGAGACAATAACTCATAATGAGGAGGGATCAAATAATGAACTGTCAATGAGAATTATTCATTTTTTCTCTTCTCTGAAAACATATTATTCCAAAAATAATAATACAAAATATTAAAAAACGAGTTTCTGGCAATATGTCCTCAGACATTTTGTCTTTATTTGATTTCGTAATAAATATGATATCGGAAATCTCACTCAGGACTAGCATCATAGAGTTAGGATTAAATAAATACTATAATCGAAATAGTTTGTAAGTATATAGCGCAGCTGTATTCCCTACTTCAATTTTTAAGGTAACATTTAGATGGAGTTATGCCTAATTTATGCCCTAAAACGTATGAAAATACAACATAACAGTCTTTAATGTCATCCTAGGAAAAGAGAATTTGCATAATAATGTGAACGAAATATCAAGTTGTCTATACAAATCAGACAAATAGTGAAAAAAGCGTCATTATATTGGAATCTATGGGATTTTTTATGTTTTTATCAAATTTTAGTAAATAGCGCCCTCATATGATAACCTTTTGAGATTATACTTATTGCAAACTGAAGAGCCATACTAGTTCTACATATGTGCCAAATAATAGAGTGATTGGTCCTTAAATAAAGAAATTAAAGAGGGAGCAATATGTACCCACTTGCGCCCTAGACAACATGGCCATCATATGCCTTACAATTGCATATATGACGCATGGTGATTACGTAATAAAAATATGACCTTTTTGTACATTATATTCAAAGGATAATAGCATTTCTGATTGAATATACTTTCAGAAATAGACATCATAAGTTAAAGCTCATTATCATCATTCTCATGGTGAAAATAATAAACTGTACTAATTAACATTGTTTTTTTGACCGTTTTGTTTACGGAAATTCCCGTGATTTTTCATATGCAAATTTGATGACGTCATAATTATATGAAGCCAATCAACTTTTACCATGAAACTTTTTCTGTGTCTTATGGTTATGTAAACAAATGTATCTGCAAAGTTTAGTTGATAACGACTTAGCCATTATGAAATGAGAGCACTTAACGCAATCTCAATTTTCACCAACCCTAAGAAATGCAGCAAAAAATGAAAAAGTGCTGTTTTTACATACCTCCAAAAAAGTAGTAAAAAAACATAGTATAAATGAGTTTTTTTCTTGTTAACATTTTGTTTCTAACACTGGACATGTCAATGGACAAAATGACACCCAAGTCGGAGGATCAGAGGGGGGGTCACCGGTAGACCCCTCTGGCCCTCAGACTAGATGTATAACTTGATACATTGAAGTTTGTTGAAAGCCAGAAAAAATGCAATTTGATAATGTGGACCAGAGCCTCCCTATTTGTTAAACAACAGAGAAAATCGCTTCTAAAGTTTTGCATCATACAGAAAAGCATTCTCACACATCAAGCAAAATCATTATTTGTGACCTTACACCACAAAACGACCGTTATGTCGCTGTGGTAGTTTCTCTTTTATTAGCTAAAATAGTCAAATTTGTTTCAAAATATGAGATTTCGGATTTCGGTATTTCCTGAATAAGCATATTTAAATCTAGCTACTGGAACATTTTTAGCGTCGGAAATCATGTTTGAATATTATTTTTTCATCTAATAAATGTGATCTGATTACAGCGCTTTAATGGAAACTGATCTTTTAAATGGCCCGTTTCTCCCTTATTTAAAAAATGCTCCAGCCATATTCCAAATCTTTGGTGTTCATTTTGCGAGGGTTTGCTTAGTCCAAATATGACGAATGATATACCATTTTAAAGGTAATGACTTCTATTTTAATGTTTTATGAAAAGCAGCACAATCAGTTTTCCCGACTTATTGGTCGTTTTGTGGTGTAAGGTCACATTTATGGTATAACAAATTCGAATTAGGACCTGCAATTAAAAAAAAAATGTAGATGAAATATGTAAGTATCAAATCCCATAAAGTTGAAATTTTCACCCAGAGACAATTTTGTATGATTTTGAGGCTCTATGTACTAAAGATCCACAGCGACTTATGACCGAAAGTGTGGTGCTTTAGTTTTCTCTTTATTTAAGGACCTAAAGAATACAACGTACTTTGGCACTTATTCCATAGTTGATGACTTGTAAAATAGGTCTGCTGATAAAAAATCCATGAAAATAAACACAGTAGTGATTTAGGACTAATTTTCTGATGCCAAATCTCATTTAGCAGCCAGTTTACGCCCCACCCAAATTTAGGGTCCAGAATCGGCAGCGTGATCGACAATCCATTGGTTTACGTCATGACGCGTCATCTACAGAATTTAGTTCATTAGCCCGTTCTTTAGATGACGTCACATTTTGGCGATTTAAAGGGGGCGTTCCCAGGACAACTATATATTTACTAATTAACCCAAAATTGATTGATTTCATGAGAAATGATTGCCAAATTCGGGAAAAATTACGTATGGAGAGCTGAATTGTGAAAATTAGGCCATCTAGATGCTGTAGACCTTTAATCAGACATCAATGATTTAATGACAATGTTGCGCCCTCAGCAAGCTGCAGCAGCCTCTGATAGTCGACTTGCAACAGATCCCCAGCTTAAAGCAACCCCAGTAGTAATTCTGTCATGCCCATTTGTTTTTAAACCAGTGTTGTTTTTTATTTTCTCTTTATTAATCAGATATTAATGATTTAAATGAGATTACGAGATGAGGGACATATTTCAATAACTCACAATTTTGCGCCCTCTGCAAGCTGAAGTAGCCTCTTGATAGTCAACTTGCAACAGATCCCCTGCTTGAAGCAATTCCAGTAAGGCCTGCTCTCTCTCTTCATGTCGTGCTTCTTCAGTCGGATTAGCAAGGAACTCCAATACCTACAGAAAAGATAAATGATGAATAATAAATGAATGTCGTGCTTCACCTATCGGATTAGCAAGGAAATCCAACACCTTTGGCAAAAATACAAGGCAATAGCCTCAATGTGTCTCGCCTAATTGCGTGCATTGATGCCAATGAAGATTGTTTACAAACAGATGCATTGTTGGAAAGTTATCGACCATTATAGAGTCTTGCAGATAAACTTTCCAATTTGACCTCTTTTGACCTTTGACCCCATAATAGCATGGATGCCAATATGCTCTCTCTCTCTTCATGGCGTGCTTCCCCAGTCGAATTGGCAAGGAACTCCAACTCCAAGATAAATGATAAGTACTAAATAAATGAAGCAAACCCATATCTCAAATAAACAGTTGAATAAAAAGTGATAACCACATTTCAATCATAAAGTAGTTTTGGCACATAAGGCGGAGCTGATCTCCGATTCATTAGCCCTTGGCCACAGGTCTACTAAATGTAGAGAATGTCGGATTAGCAAGGAACTCCAACACCTTGTGAAGAAATAAAATCATACATACATGTAAATAGACAAAAGAAATACAAACATAAAGAAATTCATCAATAGAGCAAACACTCATGTTAGATAAATAGACGAATAGAAATTTGCAACAAAAAAAAGCCTTACTCAGTTGCTGGAAATATCGCTATTACTGGTCTCCAAGCATTACTATTACTGGTGGATATTACTGCATTATAGCATCGCTATTACTGGTCTTCGAAAGCAGTGCACATGTTTACCACCTTTCAAAGCCCCTTTAAACTCTGGTGGGCTAGTGCTCACATTTGCATCTTAAAACAAAACAAAACAAAACATAAAATGTGCATCTATTACAGTCTATTCACTTCTTAAACTTACCTGTTCAACCAACCGCATAATTTTTTGTCAAGCACATGTTTTATGTCTTAGTTTTACATTATATTGTCATATAATTGGTTATTTTTTGTAGTAATTTATACTTTAAATATTGGTATTGGTATTTCTTTTTTTTTCCCCGGGCGCACACCATATTAGTTGTATCATTTTCCATTCAGTACTTAGAAACATCAGTATGAAGCGCTTTATAATAAATATTATGTATTATTATTATTATTCTCTTTCTTTTGATGCCATAAGACGAATAGAAGAGTGTGCCAGGAAACAGGTAAGGGACGCATTAGAAACATTCTAAGATACATGTATACTCAATTTTTTACTTGTAAAATGTAGATATTCATCTATTTTATATTATTGTTGAAAACTTCTTTTTTTATTTTCACCATAAAGACTAAGGTATCTTGGGAGCCCTCTAACTCTAATAGACCGTGTTTTGAGACAACTTACTTGTTCAAACAGCATGCGGTTGACAAAGATGGTGTTCTCATGTTTTGTCATCTGCCTTGCTAGGAATGTGAACAGGCAACCAACCTGGGCAGGCTGCAGTGAAAAAAAAGCATAAGAAAAACGTATAAAAGACACTTGCTCATAATAAATAACACCAATACATTGAAAGCAAATATAGCTCAACACTGTGGCAGAATTTGTGGCAGCATCCAGTAATCTATCAACTATTACAGTTATAATGATGTTAATCATCATCACAAGCAACTTTAACACAATTGTACTTGTCATTGCCATCACCATGAACATCATTATTATCATCCTCATTAATGTCACCACCATCATCATCATCTTATAATCAACTATTAATTGTATTGTGTGATTTTTAAACTTATATATCATATTTTATAATCAGATGTATTATTAAATTTGCATATTTTCTGTTTTTACCAGGGGTCACTCTGCCTCCTCAAACCTTTGGCCTACCTTGATTCAATTCAAAATCATTATAATCATTGTCATTGTCATCATCATCCTCATCGCCATCATCACATTCAACATCATAATCATCATAACCATCATCATCATCTTCATCATCATCATCATCATCATCATCATCATCATCATCATCATCATCATCACCATCACCATCACCATCACCATCACCATCACCATCACCATCATTATTATCTTACCAATTCTCTCCATCACAATTAAAAGAGCCATATATTTCAGTACTTTTCAAACTTACCGTGAATCCGACACTCTCAACCATGACCTGATGAAGTAAGATGTCTACTATCCTTTGTCTGGACTGCAGGGAACTGGGTAAGGGGAGGAGAAAACAGGAGGAGAAATTATACACTTTTCATTCTAATTCAAATCATAACATTAACATAATTTGAACATAATGGGAGGTCCCGGGTTCGAACCCAGACCGGGCCATACCAAAGACTTTAAAAATGGTACCCTCTGCCTTCTAGCCAGGTGCTCAGCATTTATAGAATGGAGAAGGGAAAGTTAATCACACGAGTTACCAGAAGACTACTGTAGCTATCGCTACATTTAGTTGACGTGTGGCCTAGGGCTAACGAATTGGAAATAGGCACCGCCTTATGTGCCAAGATTGGCACGGGAAGGTCATTAACTGTAATGATTGGTACCTGTGTGCTGGCATTGCGGGGTGTGTATCCACCATGTTGCTTCTCTAGATCCTTCATGATGTCTCCCCCCTCGTCCAGACGACTCTGCTCTTCTTCACCTTGGCTCCCGCTCACCGACAAATCCTGAGAGAGATTTCGAAGAAAAAAGAAAAAAACAGATGATTAGCGGAGAGTGCACCAAGGTGCATTTCGGCTAACAAATGAACAATAATACCTTTCTGGCACACCTTTCTGCCAATTGGTTATCAGAGCAAAGAAAGACTAAGCTGAACCCCTTTCCTACAGGAACCTCGATAGCTATGTAAAAAGTCATTGGGGATTTCCAGAGTCCTGAAGATAACAGGTTAAACTCTTGTCTACAGAACTATGGTGGCCTATGAACAAAGTTTAGGGGATTTTAGAATCTCGAAGGGGACAAAATCTATTGCTTATGGGAACCTGGTAGGCCATGTAAAAAGTCTATTGGGATTTCAGAATCTCAAAGGGTACGTATTAATCTCTTGTCAACGGCCCTCCTCCACCAGTTCTAGTGCTACGAGATACCCCACTTGAGTCTGTTACATCTCTACGTGTATTGGGTGTCACTCTTCAGTCTGATCTCAAATGGGACATCCATGTCAAGAATATGGTTTCCCGAGCGGCTCGCCGGCTATATATTCTTTGCAACCTGAAATGCAATGGAATTTGCATGGATGACTTGATTATGATCTACCAAATGTACAATCGTCCACTGCTCGAATTTGCAGCCCCGGTCTGGAGTTGAAGCATCACATCCAGCCAGAAAGACAACATTGAACGGGTTTAACGCAGGGCGCTTAGGATGATCGCCTTCCCTCAGCGCATGGACTACGACCAACTTCTTCAAACTTTTAATGTCCAGTCTCTTGCCAACAGAAGAACAGATCTCCTTATTACATTTGGGAAATCACTTCCTCATTCTGATCGCCACCGTGACCTGCTTCCCCCTACTAGGATTCAACAACACCAACGAACTGATTTATGAAACCCCAACAACCTTCACATCCCAAGAACCGGAACTCAAAGATACAAACTCTCTTCCATTCCTAGTATAGTCCAGTTATAAAATTCTGAATAGATATTTCTTTGTGACCTGCCCCCCCCCCCCCCCCCCCCCACCCATAAGGATTTTACATTTAATTGAATTACGAACAACCGATTCGGATGCAACGAACCATTAAAGTGGTATTTACACTTTTTTATAAACTCTGACTCTCAGATAATTTATATATATTTTCTTGTATTTTAGTATTATGAATGAACTTGATAGATTTTCCGCCAATCAATGTATCCATATTGGATTGTTGTGCAATACTGACCCACTTACTTTTGAAATATCAATATTTTTCCTATAGTAATTCTTCAAATTGACAATGATGACTATAAACATTTGTTTTTTCATAATTGTAATTGCTACTGTTATTGCAACTGATTTGTTTTTATAACATCAGCACTCTATTTTACGTTATGGTTAATGTGCAATTCGACTGGGTTTATGCAATAGTTTAAAGGGTACCACCAGGCAGAGATTCAGCTCTCTTACATCAAAGACATATCCAAAATGAACATACAAAATAAGTCTGTGATCCTGAAAGTATTTCTACATTGCCAGGGAATAATTTTTAATATCACATTTCAATCATTCGGTCAGCGCAGTTCCGATAACGATATCAACTAACGATCCTCTTATCGACCGCAACTGCGATATATCGCAGCAAGCAGAGAAAATCTCAAAAATATCAACTTGGCGTTCAGAAACAACATCTATCGCGACACGTAGCGCTATACAAGCACTGTATTATACATTGCATGCATGCAGAGTAACCTGCATTGTGCGGTGGCATTGATTATAACGACTTCAATGTGCGGTGGCTATTTAGCGCCTGGGCATTATACACTGAGCTCAAAAAGAAACTTATTACTTTTTCACAGTGACGCTCGAGGGGCGTTCAATAAGTTCATAGCCCAACCATGAAGGAGCAGGAAGTTGGGTTACCTAATGTTGTGTATGCAATGTTGCATCCTTCACATGGTCAGTGGTGCAAAGCTACGTCAGTTGTATTCTGTTTCTGATCTAGACAGGCTTTTATTGATGCAATGTTCATTAAAAGTCATTTGGAAAATGTTGGAAAATGAAGCAATGCAAGTTGATGAGAGACATATGCTGCTCGAGGACAATGTGCCTGCTCACAAGAGCCAGGTGACTTTTGAAAAGCTAATAACTGCTGGATTGGTTTGATGATGATTCCTCCTTATCCCCCAATCCTGGTATCATCAGATCTCTTCTGACATATGAAGAAACAATCCCAAGATTGTGATTTTCAGGAGGATAATGAGACAAAATCTGCCAATATGTATGTTTTTGAGAGGTCTTTAAGAGACATCTTCAAGGAGGCCCTTGAGGCCCTCAGGAAAAATGCCGAAAAGCTCTTGGCTGTACACCAGTATTATATGGATGAAAGAACACCTGTATATATTATCAATGTTGCAACTTGACTCCTTCACGGTTGGGCTATTAACTTATTGAACGCCCCTCGTATTCTCATTATGAAGCATATCTCAAAAATTACAAGTTTGCTTTTGCCAAAAAAAGAGTAAAATGCCATGAAATCACTACAAGTCACTTTTAAAAAATCACAGAAACTGCTCGCTGCGAACCTCCACAAAAGGCGGTCTATTCAGAACTTTCAATAGCTATTCAGTCAACTTCAAACATAATTTGTTTTAGATGAGCTTGCTAAGGAGTATTATATCTATTCTCTGCCCAATCATGATTACTTGTTATGCTTTGGATTTTAATGTGTGTCGCTCTGAAGAAGTGATAAGTTTCTTTTTGAGCTCCGTGTATGTACATCTAAGTGTGAGCGCTCACTCGGGCGTACTGCATGCATGCCCGAAACGATACTACTATCGCATGGGCTATGCGATAATCGCACATACTACCATATAACGTACGCGTATTGATTGAGCAGTCGTGCAAACAAGTCGTTGCGTGGGGAACATTAATGAGTGGGATTGTGCATGTGTACATGTATGTATCCAAGAATGTATGTGTGTGTGGTGTTGTAATGTTCCTGCATGAGCTATTGTGCGTCTTATTCATTAGTGGGATGTACTTGTATGTCGTGTTTCACATGCGCATATTTTGGTTGCGTTTTAAATGTGCATTGCGCCTGTTTTTAATTGTATCATTTTTGTGTTTGTACATTTTTATGTATTTTTAAATGTTGAATAAAACCAATTATCTATCACCATCATCATCATCTCCATCATATTCTCCTACATTTTGTTCTCTAGAAAATTGGTAGGTTCCTGTTTATTGTGTTGCGTATACAAACAATAGATTCTTCTGCTTAATTCTACTGTTTTAGTCTCCCGTGTGAATATTTTTAAAGCAATTTTGATAAATCTACAAATTTCTCTTGACCTACCAATTTGCGTCTGGTTGAATGTTGATGCAGTAACTGTAATTTGCACAAGATCCAACTGAATCATAAGCGTGCGACTAATGGCTTGCCTTGTTGCCGTCAGCTTGGCAAGAGAAGGCGCCCTTCCCAGCCCAGGAGACTCTTTGCCCTCTCCATCCTGATCCCACTGACCGGCTCGCCATTAATGGTCCCCGGCCTGCACGCTTCCGCCATCAGTAGACCGGACACGACCTCCTTCACCTTCACGATCAGGCCCGCTCCCTGGACGACGTACTCTACCGTAGAAGCAGCCCAAGTTACCCACGATCGTTCTTCTTGATCGCCACCGTGGGGAGGTCCTCGGGGGTGGGCATGTGGACCTGTTCGGCCTTGTCGTTGCTACCGCTCTTCTGCAACTTCTTCCCATCGTCTGGACGACCGTGTCGTTCGCTGACGGCGTTTGAGCGCTGGTCAGCATCGTCTGCATCAAAGGGCAGTAAATCCCCATCAGACTTGTCGTCAAAGTCGATTTCGCTGTCTCTGCTCATGGATAGATGCTCGTCGTCGATAGCATCGTCATTGTCCACTCGCTCGACTGCTGTCCGGAGTGATGCATTCTCTGGTGTTACCTCCTCCTCCTCCTTGAGCATGAGCATGAGCATGGGTGGGGATGAGCATGGGTGAGGCAGAGTTGGTGGGCGTTGCCACAAGCGATTTTGTCGGTATCAAAGTGGCTCATGCCCGCCATAATGCGACCATTAACCTGTTTGGTGGTTGGTGGAGAAAAGACACTCAGTAAAACCTGTCTATAAAGGCCACTCAATTGAGGCAGAAAAGGTGGGGTTTATATACAGCATGTCGTCTCCATCAATAGGTTTATTAAGATGTCAACTGCTTTCAAGGAATTTAAAATAAGTGGTTTACATGGACAGGTTGCCCTTATACACAGGTGGTCGCTGTAGTAGGTTTGACTATTATATTTCTTGTTGGATTTTATTCATTAATTTTTTGTTTGGTGGGGGGGGGGGATCTTGCCACTTTCAGTTCCTTTAAAGTGATTAACATAATGCTTCAAGTCATTATAAATATACCATGTACTAGAAATGTATTAATTGTTATACACATTATTAAACTTCTGATATTCCTGCCCATTTCTTTATTAATGAAATATGATAAATACTCATAAACTTGCAGTTTGGTACCTTGAATGTTGGTAAAATATTGATATTAAACTTGTAATAAGTACACAATTCAAATTCAAATGAGTTGGAACATTAATGTGAAGTACAAAATTTACAAAATTATGCTTAATTAATTAATTAATTAATTTCAATTGAAATATCAATATGATTAGAATAGTCTTGCTCTCATATAACAATGATTTCACAATATGTATTCAGCTGATAGGTATAGTTATTTTATGATAAATATATTGTAATGAATTAATTGCTTGGTGATTAATAACTTAGAACAGTTCCAATTATGAATTACTTTATATCACTTATGGGCAACTCCAGCATCACGGACATTACAAACAGACAGTTTTTCATGATTTTCCAATGCCACTACCTCTACCTAATGTCTAACTTTTATTTTGATTACAAAGCAATAGCCTGATTAAGTATGCCAAAAAAGTTTCAGAACATTTATCCAATTCGTCACTGAGTAATTCTGCAAAATGTGCGCCGTCACGCACATTACATTTTTTGGACATGACTTTTTGCATCCATATACATCTTTGCAAAAATCTGTGAGTTCTGAGACCTCACAAAGGTGATTTAGGTATTCAATTATAAACAAGGCAATGATGAATTGAATCTAAGTTGGATTTTGCGAAATGGGCCAGGTATATGTGATCTAGACAACAAAACGTTGCGTCACGGACATTACATTTTTCAGCGTCACGGACATTACAGTTTGTCCGGAGGATTTGATGAATTAAAATATATACTTTAGAGCACTAAAAAAAATGAAATTTAAATCTGAAATGGTACTTTGATTATCAGTCATCAAATTTGGTGCCTCAAATAATAAAAATACCAGAAAATTAGGAAAATATTACGATTTTCCTGAAATGTGTGGAGTTTCATGTATGGTTTCTGTTTCTCCTATAAGGAGACACCCAAGAATAAAAAAAATCATGTGAACTGAAAGATATAATCATGGGATCATGTTGAATGGAAAAATAATCCAGAAAAAATCAACAGGATTTGAAATAGAGTCAATTGTTTGTTTGAGTTCATGTCGTGGAATTGCCCTTATATAATATGTGTGGTTTGCGGTTGCACCATGTACATGTATAAGGAGAGGATTGGTTAGTCCTGAGAAGGACTGTTGGTATTCTTTCTAGGATAGTCCTAAAAAGGACTGTGGTAGTCCTAGAAAGGACTGTTGGGTAGACCTGGAAAGGACCACCCAACCCTACCACCAACCCTCTCCTTACAATAACTATACTGGCGCTGTAGTTCTTATCAGAACTACAAGCTCAGAAAGAATACCAACAGTCCTTTCCAGGACTACCCAACAGTCCTTTCTAGGACTACCAGTCCTTTTTAGGACTATCCTAGAAAGAATACCAACAGTCCTTCTCAGGACTAACCAATCCTCTCCTTATACATGGTGCAACCGCAAACCACACGTATTATCTACACCACCATGGAAGCCGATACTTACAAGCAACATTTGCCCTTATATAGTAATTAATTACTGTACACAATTCATTGTTGTAAATGTGTGTGATTAGCAATTATGCACAGTGATTTGATATTTGTTCTGTGTGTAGTGTAGCTTTGTTTATCTTATAGTGATTTACTTTTGTAAATGTTGTACTTAACATTAAAGGGATCTAGTAACTTTGTTGACATGTGCAAAAAGTGATGAATGGTTGATGCAATGTATATTGTTGTTATCTCATATGTCCACAGGGTATTGTGTGAAAATTTCAAGTCAAATGGACATTGTATGGCCAAGTAATGAGCGAAAATGCAAAGTGATATTCAGTAACTCACTGCACTCACTTTGTACACAGAAGAAAAACTCGCCCGGAATTTTTCTTATCTGAATACTTCAATCATACATATCTTTGTAACGAAAGGTAAATTTGAAAAACCGAAACCTGTCCCGTGATTTTATTGTTAATACGAATACAACAAGGTATAAGGGAAACGCTAGAATTAGAATTTTATTTTGAGGATTTGGACAATGTTACTAAGTCCCTTTAATGTTCTAACTCATTTGAATTTGAATGTAACAATTGCTATATATTGTTTTATTTATACTATGTATGTTTTGATGTTCAATGTACACTGATCCTTTCAGCACTGCTGCTGATCAGTTTGAAATACATGTATACCAAAATAAATTTTTAAAAATAAATGAATAAATAAATTCACAAGTAATTTCAAGCCCCTCTTTTTTTAAATGTTATATTACAAAGTACAGTATTGTGTACTGTTTTAAGCTCATTGCCTATGGGAACAAAGAATATTGTAGAATCTACAACAGCTTTTTACTTAATTTCTCCATTAACCACTCTCTATTTCTTTACTTTGTATACTCTTATTTCCTTTTCTAAAGCGCTTGGAGGCTTGTTTGCATTAAGCGCTATATAAATTTGTCATATTATTATTATTATTATTATTATATAATTCTCTGTTTACCTCCAAGATCTTTTCCCCTTTACTCAGTCTGCCATCAGACTTAGCCGTTTCCTGGAGAATGTCCTTGATGTAGCAGCCACCCATGATGCTCCCCCTGCAACGGTGAAGCCCAGGCCACCCCTAGGGGGCTTGACCAGATGGAATATAACAGCATCCTTCAGCAGACACAAATAAGGGATAGCAGGGGAAAAAGGAAAGGAAAGTTAATTCAAAGAAACTTATAAATACATGTATATAGGATGAGTAAGGGAGATGATAGCAGGACAAGAATGTCTTTGATGTAAGCCACTAATCTAGTTCTAGACTCTCGGAATAAACTCCGGCACCCCGAAGATCTGTACATGCTGGGTACAGATCTTTGGGTTGCCGGAGTTTATTCCAAGAGTCTAGAACTAGACTAGTAAGCCACCCGTGTGAGCAGGAGTAGGAGGAGGAGGGGATGGATGTTGCATGGAGGGTGTGTTTGGGTCGGGGGAGAGGGGCGGGGAGCTGAAAGGGGTGGAAAGGATGGAGCTGTTATTGGCTGCCGAGACATCCAACGCCAGTTGAGGTGTGATGGTTTCATCCCGCTTGGACAGCGTTTCCGCTTCAACCATATGCCCTTGCTAGACTCATCCTTCTGTTGGAAAAAGAAATAATGAAGGACATCATAACATTTTAAAACATTTTTACAGCACCTCAAAAACTGCTCACAAGACGTGTCTAATTAAGCTGATTTTTAATGGGCTCTTAACAAATTATATCCTCAAGGCTCGACATTAGCGGTGGACCAGTGCCACCAAAAATTGATGTCGGGCCTCAAAAAAAAAAAAAAAGATTTTGGTGGACTGATTGGGCCAACCAAATATGTTCATGTATGGGCAATTCTTTGCATGCACTGTACTGTGCAGACACAAACAAATTATTTTATTGAAATCAATACCAGAAAACATGTTTGTTAGTTACTTAAAATACATTTACAAATCAGTTTCTTTTTGGGACACAAATTTGAAAAAATTAAGAATAATGTGGAGAACTGATCAATGCACTGATATCCAATCCGAGAACCGGGACAAATCCCGATGGTTATGGCCTTCAAACCGGGAACGAGCCGTGTTCCAAGAATTGGCCCATTATTGGCCCATTCTCGAAAGATTTATGAACAAATAGAACAAATTTTCTCCAGTAATAATAGAAAAATGTGTATGTTTAAGAAAAAAAAACGGACTCCTCTTATTTAGTAAACTGCAGATTACATGTTTGATGAATGGTACCTTTGCAAGCAACCGCAGTAATTCACTTTCACTAGCAGGCAATTCATACTTACGTCTAGCACTGGCTCGGCACTGGATAAATCCAGTGCTAGACGCAGATATGAATGGAAATGTCTAGCATCAGTCTGGCATAATTGTGATGCTAGACACTCGTCTAGCACAAGGTTGCGCATGCGCATTACGGTATTGCGCGCTCAGAATTTGCAAGTCATCGTTACGTCACAAAAGAAGTGTACTAGTGCGCATGCCCATACATTTCCAAGCCACTGTTTGTATTCATACTTGCGCGTCAAATATCCACTGTTGATGCCAAGAATGGTCGGCTTTTTCGTCTAGCACTGGATTTATCCAGTGCCGAGCCAGTGCTAGACGTAAGTATGAATTGCCTGTAGGTCTACAGAGTAGAAGCTTCACGTTCTGCTGGGCTCCTTGTAACTTAGCAACCGTCTCCAGTTAAGGGTGAAAACATCATCATAAATGTAGTCATCATAATCATCATCATCACTTTCATAACATAATTATCATCTTCAAGGAATATTAGTGGGTGAAATTATGGGGAGAGGCAGAGCTTTGAACAGACCTAGCACAGGCACTGAGGGGACAAACAAATATATAGAAATATTGAATATCAACATCATAAGTGTAGTCATCATCATCACAAGAAGAAAAGAAGTGGGTGAAATATGGTCATTAACACAGGGAGAGACGTACAGAGCTGTGAACAGGCCTATCACAACTTCACAAGCACTGAGAGGCCAAACAAAATATATGAGCAATGATGAATTAAGGGGTTTCTGGGAAGAACGCCGTCGTAGGGTTTTCTATAGCTCAGTCGGTAGAGCACCGGTCTGGCAATCCGGAGGTCTCGGGTTCGAATCCCGTTGGAATCCCATTTTTCTTTGCTCACTTTTAATCAAAATATATATATAATCAATATCACTATCATCATCATAAATGTAGTCATTATCATCATCATCATCATCACTATCACCACATCACTACCATCTTCAAGGAATATTAGTGGGTGAAATTATGGTCATTTACATGGGGAGGGACACAGCTCTGAACAGGCCTAGCTCAGGCACTGAGGGGAAACAAACAAAATATAGAAATATTGAATATCAACATCGTCACTTTCATAACATCATTATCATCTTCAAGGAGATACAGAAGAATGTTAGTGGGTGAAGTTATGGTCCTTAGCATGGGGAGGGACACAGCTCTGTTCAACAGTCCTAGCGCAGGTACTGAGGGGATAAACAAATATAGAGAGATATTGAATATCAACATCATCATAAATGTAGTCATCATCATCTCTTTCATAACATTATTATCATCTTCAAGGAATATTAGTGGGTGAGATTATGGGTCATAGCATAGGGAGAGACAGAGCTCTGAACAGGCCTTAGCGCATGCACTGAGGAGAAACAAACAACATATAGAAATATCAAATATCAACATCATCATCACTATTATTTCGCTGAGCGAAAGTGTGAAGTTTTAATTTTGTTTGGCTAGTGGAAGGTACCATAGTTGTTCTGTATTTATTTGCGGGAAATTGTAAAAAGTAAAAGTAGACGCCAACTTTAGATTAGACGAAATAAGGATGCCGTTAGTCTCGGTACGTCTCGGCGCAGAGTTAAAGTTATAATGTTCTTTTCTCAAATTTGAGCCTAGTTGACTGTCAAGGTGATCGTCAAATGATGTCATTTAGTGTAGTTCCTGCCACAGCAGTAAGTAGGATTATTTATATGACTTTAATAAGTAGAAATTCAATGTATGAAATGAAGTCGGGTTTTCATTAGTCGCTGTACAAACTCAATGGCGAGCAACACAGCGGCTCAATTGAAATGAATGATAGCGGGTACCAAGATTCCCGTATGTGAATGATAGCGGGTATCAAGATTCCTGTATGTGAAAGATTAATGAGAAACAAGATCATTTATGAATCTGTATTAAGGTAATTAAGTTGGTATATATTGCATTAATTGGTAGTTATGAATTATGCATGTTTATTTAGTATAAGCCAATTTCAACTCAAGTAATATTTGTAGACAGATTATTTGTGAGAAGAGTAATTGTGCATTGTGTGTGAGCTAAAGACTAAAAAGAGGTCAGTGCATTCTAATAGATATTGAAATATAGTTGAGTTTGTCTCATTTAAATAGTGTTGATTTTATGAAGACATTAATTGTGGTTTTATGAAGATAATTCTTGTAATAAGATTATTAAGTTTGAAGTCTAAGAAATGGACTGTTGCATTTATAAAACTTGAATAAGCTCAATAATAATAAGGAGACTGGAAATATGATTATTGAATCAAGTATCAATTGATATACATTGGTCAGGTATTGATAGTGGCACAATTACACAGTGCATTTAAAGCTAATAATGATATAAATAGGAGTAAGATCATTAAGAAATGAAACACACAATGCACACAAAGTAACGTGTTAAAAGTGAGATTTATTTACTTATTGCCGGTTCTATTTGTTTGTTTGTTTACACAGATTGAATTATAACTATGATCAACCAAGAGCAAGGCTGTAATAAAGGATGAGATCATGAATCCAATTGAGCAGGGTCTCACGAGTCTTCCTTCGCCGCGCCAACTATTATAACATCATTATTATCTTCAAGGAGATACAGAAGAATGTTAGTGGGTGAAATTATGGTTCTTATCATGGGGAGATGATCGCTTTGAAAAGACCTATAGCACTGGCACTGGGGGATAAACAAATGTATATACATAATAAATTGTAGAGTGGGACCTCATTATAAATATCTTTGACAAAACCCTCTTATTACAAGGTTCTTTTGCTGGCCCAGTCTCTTTATTTTTTATTACACAAATGTGATAGGCTATATCAAAACCCAGCACTTGTCTGTGAAAATCAATTAATATAAAACTGAACCAACCTGCATATAGATAGGGATTGCTTGGTGCAGCTCCTGTTAATACTACACACAGGATGGAGGACGCAAGACCAACTTGAGAGTCGAGTCACGCAGATGCTTGCCGAACAGCTTGCCTCCGATCATGCCTGGAGGGAGAAATACAACAAAATAAACCCCTCAAAAAAAGTTCGGAAATTCAACTTTGATCGATTATATCTATTTTCTTATGAAATCATTATGGTTATATTTGGTATCACTTGAAAGAGTATGTATACCTCTTTAAAATGATACCAAATTCGTAAGCATCACAAGTACGGGGTATGCGCAGTATACTTCAGAACGGGGGAAGGTCAGAAGTGAAATGTCACAAAATGTGCCAAAAAACTATATGATCTTAAGGAAAAATAAACATGCTTTCACGTGATGATAAATTTACTGATGATTATGCAATGAATACTCTCGGCCCATTTTGCGACATTTGACTTCTGACCGTCCTCCATTCTGAAACGCACTCTGTATTCCCCCGATTTGAAATAAATGACAAATAATATACCATTTTAAAGAGAAATCATCATGCAATGCAATGACACTAAAAATGATAATAAAGTACAATTTGACAATAAGAGGTCACACTTTATAATATATCGATCAAAGTTAAGTTTCCAAACTTTTTTGGAGGGGTTAAGATGTACCACGATTAAGGATTGACCATGTTCATCAAACCATTAAAGGGAACCACCACCCCAAAAATACTATTCTTATAAATGAAATGTAAGCTTTAGATGTCCATTCCACCAACAATTTTAGAAAATTTAGTTCTCAGACAAATTATATACCGTATTACATTTCTGAGGTCTTTTAGCATATTATGAGCCTTGTGACCTTTGACATCATGACCCCAAAATCTATTCAAATCATTGGTCCCTCATGATGTATACAATGTACATATACCAAGTTTGGTGAAAATCCGTCAATAGGTTGAAAAAAATATACGGGGGCGGCAGGCGAATTCACCTCTGAAATACCCAAATTCGCCCCCGAAAAAAAGAATTCGTCCCTGAATTTTGTTTTAATTTTTTTTTTTTTTTTTTTGATATACAAGATTTTTTGTGGGATTTTTCTGTTTGGATTGTGATAAAATGCTCATAAAATGATCACTTACAGCATAACAGCTTATTAATAGCCCCTGAAATTCGAATAAGAGCCCGGAAATTTGTAGCCCCCGAAAGTTGGAAAAGTAGCCCCCAAAAATGGAGCCCCCGAAAATGGAGCCCCCAAAATAAAAATATTAATTTTTTCGCTGACCATTACTCTTGTGCTACTGACCACTGTAGTATACATGTTATGTAGTCATTCAATGAGACAAAAGAATGCAGTCCAAATTATTGAAATACCCACAAATTCCCAGGTGTCCTTAAACTTTTGCAAATGATGGTAATGTAATACTTTAAAAACCATTCAAATAGCACAAGGTATAACTAATTAACCAATTGGTTATTGGCTCTCAATCAATTACTCTCAATATGTGCGCAGTAATTACTTACTAAAGTACAATTTATTATCTAAGTATTTTATACATTCCTTAATTCCTTCAACTTCTTATTCCATAACCTTGCTTGCGAGTAGGCCTGTTACTACAACTCTTTCGGAATTCGGGAACACTTTCCTAGTTAAAGGGGAATTCCACCCCAGAAATGTGATGTTTGCTATAAAATGAGGTGAATATGAAGAATCATGATCGAAAATCTGAGCCAAAACGGTAGAGCAATAAAAAAGTTATGACAGGATGAACTTTGCTCCGATTTTTAGTATCATTCGCAATTGCTATCGATCGTGACGTCACTTGCGAGCTGCAGCCATTTTGACTTCTACATGGAAATTTTTAAAAGTTTAAATTTTCTTCATAACAAAGCAAATTTATGAGCTTATAAATTCCAATGATGTTGGCCCATCGATATTCTTCTATAAATTCGTGAAAACAAGCAGAGAAAAATTATTTTTTAGCAACGAAAATGAGAAATAAGTGTATTTTCATGTACTAAAGCCATGGCGAGTTGCTCGTGAATGATGTTGCATATGGCGGCAATTAACGATCGCTCATTACTACTGTACATGATGTTCAAATAGGTATAACTCCCGTGTTTCTTGTCCGGTTTTGATCAAATTTTCACCAATTATTCCTCTTGTTCTGCTTATTCAAATAACGAATGGTTTTATCAGGCCCGGAATACCCCTTTAATATGGTAGGGGTTCTATACGGTTCATCGCATTCTCTGATTCTCATGCCGGCACTAGAATCTTACTTTATATAAAAACCTTTGTTACAAACAACCTGTACTAGCGACCTCATCCGCCTCCCTCATGGGACTTAAATGACACTCTCCGCCCCGTTTACTACCTATGTTTAAGAATACACCGCTTTGGGTTCCAGACAGCATACCTAACTAGTAAGGCAACTACACCGATCTGCAATTAATTAACTGGCCTCAGGAGGTGCTACCTCCCCAGCTAATCCAAAATCTTAAAGAGTCCTTCCATAAAAACAACAGTCTAGCTCACTACTATCTTTCGGTTACCAATACTCTCTATCAGTTTAACGTGCAACTTGCACGGTTTAAATACCAAGTACAAAATACTCTTGATATTCTACTATACTTAATGGTAATATCTTACGACTATTAATCAATACGAATAATCAACTACACAAAGACAGATTTAAAAGGGGGGTGCATTAAACGTAACAGCCATGACCGGTCCCCTTTCTCGGAGTATCTGTTGACTTGCCCCAGTATATCTCTGAGTTTGTAGTTCAGCTGTGCCTTATTCAGGACTTGTTAAATGTGTAGACCTGCCAGGTGCCCTATTCAGGACTTGTTAAATGTGTAGACCTGCCTGGTGCCTTATTCAGGACTTGTCAAATGTGTAGACCTGCCAGGTGCCTTATTCAGGACTTGTTAAATGTGTAGACCTGCCAGGTGCCTTATTCAGGACTTGTTAAATGTGTAGACCTGCCTGGTGCCTTATTCAGGACTTGTTAAATGTGTAGACCTGCCTGGTGCCTTATTCAGGACTTGTTAAATGTGTAGACCTGCCAGGTGCCTTATTCAGGACTTGTTAAATGTGTAGACCTGCCAGGTGCCTTATTCAGGACTTGTTAAATGTGTAGACCTGCCTGGTGCCTTATTAAGGACTTGTTAAATGTGTAGACCTGCCAGGTGCCTTATTCAGGACTTGTTAAATGTGTAGACCTGCCTGGTGCCTTATTCAGGACTTGTTAAATGTGTAGACCTGCCTGGTGCCTTATTCAGGACTTGTATAAATGTGTAGACCTGCCTGGTGCCTTATTCAGGACTTGTATAGTCTCACTGTAATCGATAGAGCAGTCCTGCACTTGTTCAGTAAGACTAAGAGGAATGTTGCGCCTATGCGGAGATAATCGTGATGAACGAGTACTAGTAGAAGTAAAACTTGGTATGCCTATGCGGCAATATTTAGTTGAGCTGCAATCATAAAGATGAGCCTTTTCGGCAATAACCACTCGTTGGCATCGCCACCGTGTACCGTAGAGTGTTAAGGGCTCGGTCAGCTTCTGTTGCAGGTTGGTTTAATGATGTATGACCAGGGAACAAAGAATTATATATCAAGTACTCTGTCTATGAAATAATCATTACCATAGCTAATATACTACATGTACTTATTTACAGTGTAAGTGCCATATAATGAGATACGCTTTCATATACGTAAATGTGTGGTACACAAATAAATAAATAACCACACAATTATTAAAGGGAAAAGCCGATATTCAATTCAGTATAAATTCAGTATAAGCCGTCCTAAAAATAATCGGATCCTATTCCAGGGTCCCACATCTCATGGGATGCCTGCCCATGTCACCTAACGAGATATCTTATCATGCCTTGAATAAATTTAATAAAGGAAGAAATAATGGAAAGAGCGTGTTAATTATCCATCATTAGTGTGACTTCCAGTAAAGAAATGAATAAACAGTATATAATGTAAGCAATAGGACATTGGTTGAGGTAAAATATCCAAAGACCTGACTCCCTGTATTAAAGTATAGAGTGATGTACTCTGGAGTACACGAGTATGCCACTCCCGGGACTCGCGTCTTCAAAAGTACACGACTCCTAATTTTTGGTAAGACACCAATAAATAACTAATTTCACCTCAACCAAGTTCTAAATTACTTAAAGGAGGGGTGCAATCCCGGCTTTGATTCAGGTTTATAGCTTTAAATATGTGCCTTTATTGATATACCACACTCTTTTTTTCAAAGAAATCCTTAAGTTGGGAAAAAAAGGTAAATTTCATGCAACTTTTTTGCTTTATTACGCATCGGCGTTCCATGCTCCTAAAAAAAGTCATTTATAGCAGAGCGGAAATGTGCGCACGTGTCACCCGATTCATGACATCACTTGCAGACCGCAACGCGGAGGAATGTGCAGTTTACATGCAGAGCCTATGACTTGCTTGTAAAACAAACTCGTTTTTGCTTGTAAATTGAGGTTTTACTGAAAATGCTTAAGAATTGCTAAGAAATGAATTGTAGCAGGATGCAGCTACACATCTGAGTGTATATCGTCCCATGATATAAACCTGAACAAATGTTTGCAAATATTGAAACAAATGGAAATAATATCTCTGTGTCAACGTGAGTATTGTACTCAGCGTGTACGTCTATGACCGAGCTAAACTGCGATTGCCTGCCGGTGACGTCACAAAGATGACGTCATTTTTTGTTCGCCCGGGACTCAGTTTTTTTACGGGGGTTCCGAAAGAGAATTTACAAGTTGATTTTTTTATTTTACCGGGTTTTCCCACGAGGAAAATATGTTTGTATTAGTAATCTTCATGACAATCTACCTTAGATACAGTAAAACCCAATTTTGAGGCAGTTTTCTTGTCACCATACCTTTAAATCAGTAATGCATAATGTAATATGAGCAACATGACAATGGTTGATGTCAAATATCTAATAGTTTCTCAAAGGAGGCAACTCCCTGTATATAAGTATAGAGTGGCGTATTCTACCGTATGCGAGTACACGAGTACGCCACTCCCGGGACTCGTGTCCTCAAAAAGACACCACTACTCAAAATGGTCATAATCAATTAAAATAGTAATTTCACCTCAACCAAGGTCAATACATGAAATATAAGGACAATTGTTATATAATTCACACTCACATGAATAAATAATCACACAAATATCTCTCATTGTCTTTAAAAAGACAAGTCGTCATCTATGCAACTCAACTCCAGAAAGGAGGTTAAAATTCACTTCTCTTCACACCTTAAACGGTTCGCTCATTAATTATAAATTGAGTCGAATTTGGTATGATTGTGAAGGTAATCTTGTACTTAACAAGCCTCGAGAAATTCAGATAAACTGTTGTTTTATTAGTTCAAACAGTTTAAACCACCATAATTGTATAGAAAATAGTTTAAACAACCACGGAATCCCCGGTATAAAGGGGTATAAATCCGGTATATAATGTGGTAGAAACCGAGGCTTCTGATTGGATAACCCCTCGCTCTACGTCAGTACAACACACCCAGCTATCGGACCCCGCTCGTAGCTGGATTGTGGTTTTGAAGCAGCGTTTAGTATTTTCATTTTTTTTTTCTTTTTCGGATGTGCGAGTACTTGGAAAGTGATATTTTCATTTTCTGTATGATTTGAACTTTTTGGAAAGATGAAACTTGGCTTATGTTGCTTTTTCTTTGAATAAACACTTTAAAGGGACTTAGTAACATTGTCAAATCCTCAAAATAAAATTTTAATTCTAGCGGTTCCCTCATACATTGTTGTATTCGTATTAACAATAAAATCATGGGACAGGTTTTGGTTTTTCAAATTTCCCTTTCGTTACAAAGATATATACAATCGGAACTATTCAGATAAGAAAAACTCCGGGCGAGTTTTTCTTATTGTGTACAAAGTGAGTGCAGTGAGTTGGTAAATATCACTTTGCATTTTCGCTCATTACTTGGCCATGCAATGTCTATTTGACTTGAAATTTTCACACAATACCCTATGGACATATGAGATATCAACAATATACATTGCATCAACCATTCAGCACTTTTTGCACATGTCAACAAAGTTACTAGATCCCTTTAATAAACAACAAAACATTAACTTAATCCACCTACTTTGTGATTGGCTTCTAGATGAAAAATAACTTAGAAACACTCTTCTGCCAAAAGTATCAAAAGGACTGGTAGTAGTACCGTAGGTGTTTGTCCTCCAAGTCAAAAAGATTAAATGGGAAATTTATTTTCCCGCCGGCCCTTTTATACCCTCCCATACTGGTCCCTGATTGGTGCAAAAATTACATAATAAAAATAGGGGGCCATCTTACGGTCACTGTCTTTACATCTACTGTAGATCGCCCGGGAGGATTTAAACCTAATATTTACTATAAAAATTGGATAAACAACTGCCATTAAATCAACTAATAGACCACAAATATGTGTGAGGCAATATCCATTCCAATAATGTGGACAATCTGCACCAAATACGGCTATCCAATTAAACAGGTAAGAGTGGCATTTTAGCCACAAAAATTCGGATATTCTATTTTTTTTGGGGGGGGGGGCCGGGGACACCCTCTAGTCATGTTCAATGCATATTACACTGGCCGATGACATGACAAGAGCTTACTGTCTGTTGTAGCATTCAGCAACATATAAATTTTTCTCAAAATAAAAATGTTGGTTACAGATGTAAAAAATGCAAGTTTATTAAGCAAATTACTGCTGCTAATGAATATTCATACATTCGTGAGCAGCAGTACTCATTATATATGCAATTATCTAACCATTTGTTATAAATTTTTCACATAATTGAAAATCTATTGTTAGTTAATTAAGAAAATTGCATTATATAGTGCAGTATATAATGCAGTATAAGTGCTTATGAATATTCATGAATATGAATATTCATGAGCACCAGTGTTATTGCTCAATGTGTGCAATTTTTGTACTAACCACTATTTTTTATGTGAAAAAAGTATGATGATGAAAGTTACAATTGACATAAGGCCCTTGATATGCCCTAGACCAGCGATGTAAGTGTTCCAACATGACTACAGGGTGTCCCAAAAAAAATTTGTAATTTTTTTTTTTATTTATTTTTTTTTTTTAGAAAGTTGGGGGTGCGCCTTATACACGAGTGCCCTTTATACACGGAGATTTACGGTATACAAAATGGTGTAGTAAGTATTTTTAAGTATTATTATTTATTCGACCAAAAAGCATAATACAATGTAAAATACAACACAACTATATAATGCACAAATTACAACAATACAAGTTACAAGACTGAAGAAAATAGTTAGTTAGTTAGCAGTGTGTGGGACAGGGTTCACAAAAGTAAAGTACATTACTGTTGCCCTAGGACATGTGATCCCTCACACACTGGCTCCAGAAGATGCAGCATTAATACGGAACATCATTAACAATAAACGTATACCTAGATATATCAACGTCCAAATTTAGCTAAATATACTACCACATATAATAGAGAATGCATTGATGAAATGATTATATGAATTAATGTGGCTCAAAGTTATATGGATTTACGGAAAATATGAGTTATATATACAAAGAAAACGTGCACTGTATTTCGCGGTAATAAAGACATTGGACATTGGTATTACCACTCCATCGACTAAAGCAAAGTTGCATATTAAATTAATATTGCAACTTAATAACCTTGGTAGCCTAAATGAGCCTATTGAACAGAGAGGATAAACAATTTTAAAATAAATAAGTTAAAGAATGATTCTAACAATTAATGTGGCTCATAAAAAAGTCATATTTATATGGATATATAAGGAAAATATAGTATGTAAATTTTATGAGTTATACAAAGTAAACATGCTTTGTTCTACATGTTTCGCGATAATAAAGAAATTTGGCATTAGTAATATCGCTCCCTCGACTATTTATGATAAGACCCATACAGTGTAAAATGGCAAGGAACAATACTAAAGCAAAGTTGCATATCAAATTATTGCAACCTATTGAACAGAGAGAATAGATGACTTTAAAAGGAAAAGGAATGCAGGGAAAGGTGTTAGAATGGCAGCATCTTTGACACTAGATGGCAGACTGTTCCACACTCTAGGCAAACAACGTGATGGCGAACAAAAAAGAGATTGTGTTCTAGAAGTTAGATGCTGCAACGTCAAACTGTCAGGGTGTCGAGGATTCACAATTATGTTTCCAGAGAGCATTGCATATTCACACACATTAGAAAGACATTTGAATGAAAATGAACAAAGGAGAGTCTCTCCTTGATGACAAAGTAAACCAATTGAGAGCTTTAAGTCTATCAGCATAGGCAATCTCACCCCTCATCTGTTTAAGTGCTATGCGCGTAGCTGTCCGTTGAACGCGCTCAACCTGTTTAATTTGTGCCAATGTTGTGGGGTGCCATGCAGGTATGCCATACTCGAGTATAGGTAGCACCAAGGACTTGTATATAAATCTACCTCCAAGGCTGACAAAAGTGTGTAAATTTAAAAAATTTAAAAACTACGTAAGGGGGGGGGGTATATTTCACAATACAAACAACAAGCAACTGTGACGTGCCTATAGTACCTGTGCTACCTGTGACCTACCTACATGTATACCACCTGTGACCTACCTATACTAGCACCTGTGACCTACACCTTTAACACCTGTGATATACCTATACCACCTGTGACCTACCTATACCACCTGTGACCTACCTACATCACCTGTGACCTACCTTTACCACATATATGCCCTACCTATATCACCAGTGACCTACCTTTACGACCTGTGACCTACCTTTATCACCTGTGACCTACCTATACCACCTGTGACCTACCTATATCACCTGTGACCTACCTTTACCACCTATGCCCTACCTATATCACCTGTGACCTACCTTTAACACCTGTGACCTACCTTTATCACCTGTGACCTACCTTTACCACCTGTGACCTACCTTTACCACCTGTGACCTACCTTTACCACCTGTGACCTACCTATACCACCTGTGACCTACCTATATCACCTGTGACCTACCTTTACCACTTGTGACCTACCTATAGCACCTGTGACATACTGCGCTGCACTGAAGATGCCCAGCAGAAGGGGGGCCCCCATCCCGTACAGCAACGAGAAGAACACTAGCACTTGTATCGTCATGAGGGCAGGGGAATGTGTCGTTTGTGCGTGTTGCTCTGAACAAGGTTGAGGATGTGTCGTCCCGTGTCCCGCACGTGGACAAATGAGGTTTGCATCTGGGGTAGCGTGTCGGGCACGAGGAATATGACGTACAGCGTTGTGACTGAAACACGGGCCAGGATGAACATGTACGGCGCTGCAAAGCCCTGTTACAAATGGAAAAAATGGAAATAAAAAAGACGTGTCAAAAGGATATCGAATTCACACATAATTGAAAATGAGCAAAGAAAAATAGGCCTCGCCGGGAATCGAACCTGAGACCTCCGGATTGCTAGACCGGTGGTCAAACCATTGAGCCACGAAGACTCTTGAAAACCTTTTCAATGCTCGATTAGTCAGAAGCTATATAAACCAGGTCAATCCCAAGGATAATTAAATCAACTTTTTTTTATTAATTGAATACAAACATAAAGAAAACTGACCAGAAATATTTTAAATGATTAACTAGATGGATCTTCAACTGCGCGTAGTCGAAAATGATGCCTCCATCATTGCGCGATATCGTATATATATCAAGTCCAAATTAACACACACTGAATTTATTCTGTCAATTCAATTTTTATTCAAATTCAAGTTATAAGTACCAAGTTTGATGGTTATTGGTCAACTGATTCTTGAGATTTACAAAATGAGTCCTGTGACCTTGACCTTTGACCCCCAAATCTAATGACTACAAATGCTCCCTAAGATACACTCAGGTACCAAGTTGGATTCAGTTCTTAAGATTTCAAATTACAAGCTATTTTTACATAAATAATGAGCCATGTGACCTTTGACCTTTGACCTCACTACTCAAAAATCTAATCAGTTCATTGGCTCCCCAATATACATACATGTACCAAGTTTGGGCAGAATCCATCAATCCGTTCTTGAGATAATGCGATCACAAGCTATTTTTGCATATATAATGAGCTCTGTGACCTTTGACCTTTGAACTCATGACCCCCAAAATCTAATCAGTTCATTGGCTCTCCAAGGAACATACATGTACCAAGTTTGGTCAGAATCTGTCAATCCCTTCTTGAAATAACGCGATCACAAGCTATTTTTGCATATATAATTCAGCTTCACGATGATATCTATCTGATAATTTGACGACATTCTCACGTCTTCAAGTCTATATATGCTACAATTATTTACTCTACAAGTTCTATTTTCGCATGGATTTTTCACAAGGACTAGAATGAGAATTAGTATTATGATGTAGCGATCGCATTGTAGGCCATACCCACCGGAATGACTTTTAAGTAGTACATTTTGTCAAATTCATCGAGAGACTTCGCCTTCATTCTATGTACGTACAATTTGATGTAGTCCCACTCGATATATTCTGAGTTGTCTCGTTGTACTTTGCTGTGCACGGAAACAGTTCGGTTTGAAAAGAACGTACTTCTTTGTTCTGTTACACAACACTATTCATCATCAAAGAAGCCAAACCTCCGACCGAGGCACCCGCGTTCGCATTCCGCTGAACCACGCACCCCACCGCATTCTGCTTCACTGAACACGAAAAGTTCAAAGCCCTACCCCTGTCTATATTGATCGTCTCGATTCGGTCGTGCAAGAGGCCGTTGCCAAGGCTATGGAACGCGAGCGAGTCAAAATCAGAGATGACATGCAGAGGATGGAGAACAATATGCGTGATATCCTAGATCAAAAGCTCTCCTGTCTTCACGATCTTGAAGTAGCCATCGATAGAAAATTGCAAAAACTTGATGATCTTGAGAAGTCCGTCTCTACAAATTCGACGGAGGTGAAGAACCTCACCAACCGGCTTGATCATCTAGAGCAGTACTCACGTCACAATAATATACGCATCCTGGGAGTGAAGATGACGCCTGATTAGAATACGGACGACATCGTGCGAGAAGTCGCCCATCGGATCGGCATTGCCATCAGCCCCGGAGCATCGATCGCTCGCATCGCCTTCACAGACCGAGAAATGCTCCAGAGAGGCCCCAAGGGTCCTACGCCAATGCAGCCCGTGCTAGCTACACCACTCCTCCACCGATTCTTGTTAAGTTCACATCATACAAGCCGAAGTTCCAGATGATGAAGCACAGAAGGAAGTTGAAAGGCTCCGGCATCGTCGTTGTTGAGGATCTAACAAAGAAAAACGCTTACCTTCTGTCTCAAACATCGAAGAAAAACAACGTGAAGGCAACTTGGTCTCTAGATGGTCGTGTCTACGCTCTAGTCAAAACCACAGACGGACGGGAGATGAGAAAACACATCACAAGTCTTACTGACCTGTAAGCTAACTTTGACCTTTGAACATTACACATTATAATGTGTTTTTAATCTTTTATTATAAATTACACTGTGACTATATCTGTACAATTTATATTTTCTCTCGTATATATTCTTTCCGGTGGTATCATTTCTCTACTCATAACCAAATTATTTTATTTGTTTTTGTTCTAGTTGTTCTGGTTTTTTTTTCTCTGTGTAAAGTTATATTGTTATGCCTGACCAAAATTTGTACAAACAATTTTTAGATACTTTTAATTATACATCTCTTACTGAAACGTTATCTCCTTTTGAAGAAGACATTTCACATGGTCTAAATCAAAATTGTTTATTACCCGATGAATTTAATGAGTTTGCTACAAAATATGATTTAAATAACAAATTTACTCGTCTTCATATTAATTGTAGAAGTGTTAAAAAAAACTTCGATAATCTCACCTCTTTTGCTAATCAATTTATCATAAATTTTGTGCAATAGGATTATCGGAGACATGGTTAAAACCCAATGATCCAGCTTACAATCTTGATGGATATACATGTGTTGGTAATGAACGGCAAAATCGCAATGGAGGTGGAGTTGGTATTTATGTTCGCAATGATTTTAATTTTAAACGTAGACTTGATTTAGACATAAATAATAATAAAATTGAATCTATTTTTATTGAAATTGAAATTAAAAAGAGAAACATTATTTTCGGATCTATATATAGACCACCCAATACATGCTTGCCATTATTTTTAGAATTTTAAAATTCAGTTTTAAAGTGATACCTGTAAAGTGTCAGATATTGCACAAAATGACATTTGAGACTTCAATCCTATATCAATATCATTGTACAATATAATTGAAAGATTTGTGAAAGTTTGAAAGAAAACGAACACTGTTTACCTAGTGAAAAAAACGAATATTGAGTTCATATTTTATCACCGAATACTGATGGTCTGCCATACTTTTGACGCAGTAATGAATGATCCGTTTGAGATATTCGCACCCGTGTATTTTTACACACGTAGTACAGAATTCATGGAATTTGAACTCGCTCGGCTCAAAGTTCAATCTCCGGAATGTTCTCACGGGTGCTGCATGCGGACAATTGTACTTATTTCAATTGCGTTGATTAACGCTTTAGAAATAATGATTTTCAATGATAATTATCTTCATACTAAAGGGACATTTGAAAAATCAAACCCTATTTTATTCTTCTCTTACCATAAGCTAAACAACACGGTAGAAGAGAAACGAGGAAGCTCCAAGTAATTTTCGTGGATTTGGACACTTTACAGGTATGACTTTAAATGTAGTTAATAAGGAAAATAAATTAATATATTTTGTTGGAGATTATAATATAAATTTAATGAATACAAATTCTTGCCAACAAATTAATGATTTTTTAGAAGTGTTTATGATTCATTCTATGTTTCCAGTTATTCACTATCCTACTAGAATTACAATCAATTCTGGAACATTAATTGACAATATTTTTACAAACGATATTGAAAATATAAGTAGTGGTATTTTATTTGTTGACATAAGTGATCATTTTCCTATATAATGTATTCATTCAAATATAACTGAAAATAATTCTGACTTTTTATTTATTAAACGTGATATGTGTGAAAGTAATATTCAACGTTTTATTGAGAAACTGAAGAATGTTCCTTGGCGTATAAACAACGTAAATCCTAATACAAATTATGATTGCTTTTTATACCAATTTAAGTCTTTATATGATGAATGTTTCCCTATTGTACGTAAATTGTGTAAAAAGAAGAAAGATAAGTCATGGTTTAATAATCGATTACGTAAAATGTGTACTAAAAAATGTCGTTTGTATAAGAAGTTTATTCATAATCCAACTCTCAGGAATGAATGTTCATATAAAACTTTTAGAAACAAATGTAATAGTGAAGTAAAAAGAATAAAAAAATAATATTATCCCAATTTGTTTATAAATGCGCAAACAAATATGAGGCAAACTTGGAAATGTATAAACAAAGCTTTGGGTAAAATAACCACAAAAAATTATATTTAAAAACTTTCTGTTAATAATCGATCTATTACTTGTAGTAACGATATGGCTAAGGAATTTAATGATTTTTAAAATAAATATTGGCCCTTCATTGACACAAAATATGCATAATTCTCAGTTTGATAACTTTGAAAATAATGTGCAATATTTTAAAAGAAATCATCAATCTGCCTTTTTTAATCCTATAACCCCAAAAGAAATTATTGATATTGTGTGTAATTTAAAGAATCGATCAAGTACTGGTTACGATGAAATTAATGTATCGATTGTAAAACGAGTAATTCATATAATTTGTTATCCGTTGTGTACTATTTTTAATTTATCAATGAGTATGGGTATATTCCCAGATGCACTAAAAATAGCAAAGGTTGTACCTGTCTTTAAAAAGGGATTAGCTGATTGTATTGATAATTATCGACCTATATCTGTCTTGCCCGTATTCTCCAAAATTTTTGAAAAATTTATTTTTAATAGACTTTTAAAGGGAGAGATCCACTTTTGCAAGCCAAAATTCAAAAGTTGCGAGGTAATTGTCTTATATGAAAGGAAATGTCATTTAATAGCATGCCTGAAAAAATTAGGGCTTGAAATCTCTTTTTCGTAGAGTTATAGACCTAAAACTGAATAAACTGAGGGACGTCGGTTAATTAGGTACATACGTATTTTCGGCCGGTGAGTAAGTTTGTACAGAGATTTCAAGGAGTGCCAGATCGGTATGCATGACCCCTACGTGACCCGCGCTAGCTACGTGACTCGCGCATAAGTACTAATGTGTGAGCGTTTACCAAGCAAAATACCCAAACATCGCTTAAACTGACTACATGTAATTATATATTCTTTTTTTTTGAGATCTTTTTCCGTGACATACGTTAACAAATGTCGGCTTCACAATACCTTCACGAGAATTAGTACTATATTGTTGTAATATTATGCTAAATCAGTTGAACTCCTTTATTGACAAATATATAGTTTAAATGGAGGGACGCATTCGTTTTTCATTCGTAGAATCCAAATTAGAGGGCTGTTCGCTCTGATTTTTTTTTTGCGTGTTACATTGATCCCCATCCGTCAACTGAAAGCTGTTCAGACGTTTTGTAAAAGTGGACCTGTCCCGTTAACGTTTTTAAACCAATGCAATATTTTATCAGAAAACCAGTATGGATTCCGTCCGGGGTACTCTACATCCTCTGCCTTAGTTGTTTTGATTTATAAAGTTACAAATGCACTTAATAATAAAAAGATTTTGATTGGTTTATTTCTTGATTTGAGTAAAGCTTTCGATACTTTAGATCATACGATTTTGTTTTATAAATTAGAAAATTATGGTATTCGTGGTACTCTTTTGGATTTATTAAAAAATTATTTAACAAATCGTAAACAGTTTGTAATTGTAAATGATCAGGAGTCTGATTTCAACCCTGTAGGATGTGGAGTGCCCCAGGGATCCATTCGCGGTCCCCTTCTCTTTCTTATTTATATGAATGATATTTGTTACGCGTCTCAAAAGTTGCAATATATTTTATATGCAGATGACACAAGTGTTTTCTTATCCGACGAAAATATTGATGATTTGATTTTTGATTTTAATGATGAATTATCCAAAATAAATTCTTGGTTAATTTCTAATAAATTAGTAGTAAATACTACAAAGACTCATTATATGATTTGTACTAATAAGGTGATTAATTATGATACAATTGTCGTTTCTTTGAATAATAATAATATTGATCGTTGTTCATCTTTAAAGCGAACCAAAACGCATAATACAAAGCAAACTGTGTAGTAAGACCTATTTTCACACAATCTCAAATGTCCCTGAATCACCCCTTCCATTGTTTCTTTTGAAGAGTAGGCAAAGTTTCTGTTTGGCTATCGCAGGCTCTTTATGGATGCTCTGAGTGGCGCCACGATTTTTGTTTGCCGCCGAAACGTGACGTTTTTCTGGACTGACGTTGATTGGTCTAGCCAAATGCCAGTTTAACTATTAGTTAAATAACGTATTTTGATCAAAAATCGGAGCAAACAAAAATACATTGCACTGCTTATAGTTTAGCATTTTGAATCAATTTATTTAGTATGTGTTTTATTTGTTTCTACTTCGAAAAAAATGTTTAAAATGATAGTACATATTTTCTAGTCAGAACGAGGGTGTTCATACGACCTTTGACTTGAATGATATTAACAAGCACGTACGCGTTTGCAATCCTCCATAATTATAATATTTTTGCTATTTTTAATTAAATAGTTATACTTAGAAATATCATGGTATAATATAGATAATAATGATACAAGAAGTTGTGCATTTATTTCCGCCCTAGCGAAGCACAATTTAGACCACAAGCATTTATTATTCTGATATGAATCACTGCAAAAGCAACTAAATGGGCTTCAGACATGGAAACAATGCCATCTCGATACTACAACTCAATTGTTTAGGCGAAATAGTGGGGTAAATGACAAACTTGCATTTCTTAAAACTGTAACTATAGAAATACGCGTAGGCAGTTCATTCACTGTACAAGCCTTTGTTTTGTACGTCAAAGAGGAATGACACCCCTTTCCAAATCAAAGAAAAGGAATGTTTGGTACGTAGTTCGGAATCATCGCAGCTGTTTTGGGGGCATGCTAGAGAAAATCGTACATGATTGGCACGAATCATATACAGTAGTGTGCATGCACGTTCATGCTTACGCCAACACAATTGTTACCATGGCAACCTCTGACAATTCTGTCAAAAAGCTATGGTATATTGGCTAAATAACCACATTTAGTCACATTTCCACACTTCCCCGTCTCGAATGGTCGTTGGTTAATATCCTCTCTTTTTATATATACACTTTTTGTTGTGGCCTGTGTTTCAACAAAGACAAAATTGCCTCTTCTTTTAACATGATCATGAATGGAATTTTAGCTTTAAAGTCCAAAAAAACGTCACATCTTTGCTGGGGGTCTGCACAAAAATGTAAACATGACAGTCTCCATGTTAGTACGGGACGGCGCAAAAAAATAATTTGTGTCGTCTTTTTGCGAGATTGGTGTGGCCTCATCAGTGGGCCATTTTTTATGATTTGTATATCAAATTAAAGCTCTCGGTGTCGCAAACGAAGTAGCATAGATGAAATGCTATCATTTTGGTTCGCTTTAATATTTTTAGGTGTAACCATTGATAGTAAATTAACCTGGAAGGAACACATTGATGTCATTTGTACTAAAATCTCAAAAGGTATTGGTATTTTAAATAGATTTAAACATTTTCCTAAGAATATTTTGATTATGATTTATAATGCCATAGTATCTCCATATTTTAATTATTGCAACCTTGCCTGGGGATCTGCAACCAATTATGCAATGACTAGATTAATTCTGTTACAAAAAAGAGCCATTAGAATTATTTTACATGTCCATTATTTTGCTCATACTAAACCTTTATTTTTAGAATTTAAATTATTAAACATTCTAGATGTTTGTAAATGGGCAACTCCAGCGTCATGGACATTACAAATCAGAGAATTTTCATGACTTTCCAATGCCACTACTAATTCATACCTCTAACTAATGTCTAACTTTTATTTTGATTACAAAACAATATCCTAGTTTAGTATGCAAAAAAAGTTTCAGAACATTTATCCAATTCGTTACTAAGTAATTCTGCGAAATGTGCGCCGTCACGGACATTACCTCTTTTGGACATGACTTTTTGCATCCATATACATCTTTGCAAAAGTCTGTGAGTTCTGAGACCTCACAAAGGTGATTTAGGTATTTAATTATAGACAAGGCAATGATGAATTGAATCCAAGTTGTTTTGGGGGAAACGGGCCAGGCATATGTGATCTAGACAACAAAACGTTGCGTCACCGACATTACATTTTCAGCGTCACGGACATTACACTTTTGTCCACTTTTTCTAAACTCAGAAATAACCCGCAAAAATGCTCCATTGTGCATGACACTTTTTTAATTGTACATTTGATATGTAATCAAACAGTTTTGAGAACAAAAATTATATTTCATTTTTTTTTTCAATTAGCAAAAAATTATTTTTAAAATATTAATTTATAAGTTTTTCCAAAATTATTGTAAAATTTGAAATTTTTCCACAGAATGTGCAGTAAACCAAATGTTCAACTATTAAAAAAAAATATTATACATTTTTAATGAGGTACAATGCTGTTTTGTGCCAAAAAATTGTAAAATCTAAAAAAAGTTGTGTACATCATGGGCATAACACACGTATGGAAAATCCTAGACTAAGAGTATAATTTTTGCAATTTGATCATATTATATGAGATTTAACCATCTCTTTCTCCTCCCAGTAAGTTATAGTCAAGTCTTTATTGATTATTGAGACATGCATGTTCAAATTAAGCAAGGAATTTAGTTTTATAAATAGTTCAGAGTACTGACTCAAAGTTCACTATCTGATTAACGAATAACGATACAATTTATTAAAACTTGAACCAGGAAGGTAGTAGTCCCCCTGTTACTTGGGATTATCTTATTTATTGGCTAAAGTAAGACATTTACATAAGAAAATAATGCTTGATATTTTTTTGCTCTGCTTTTTTATACTTTTCACTGTGTATGTAATGTCCGTGACGCAGCCATGACGTAATGTCCATGACGCCATTCTGGACAAGCCATCAAATATTTTAGTAAATGCTCTTGATATACTTTATGATATAACATTCTAGCTTTGCAAATGAATTTTGAATTAAATTGAATTAGGACTTCTGCTTCTACAAAAACTTTTATATCTAAAACGTCATGGACATTACACATCAATGTTGTAAGAATCAAGATTTTATCCAATAACAGTTTTCAAAAAGTAATGATTTTTACACAATTTCCTTTTCTATGATGTTAAAACAAAGCATAAACAAGACATTAGAAGTAGAATTATTGTTCTGAAGTGATCCATATTTTTAAATTTTATTTCACAAACAACGGATGCAAATTTCATCATTTTTGGGGGTAATACATACAATTTTTGTCCCAACCTCAATGGCCAAAAAAAAAAAAATTCTGCATTGAATTTCAAACTTTTTTCCTTTAGTCATCAAAATATGGTCCTTCCTCATTACTATCCAGTAGTTAACAAGGCTGTCCCATGAGTTTCATTTTTCCATCCTTGGGTGACATTTTTCGTGGAATTGCCCAAATACAATTTAGCAATATTTATGTATTTATGAAATAATAATTTTATACCCAAAGGTCTGTCATGTAAATTTTCTCTTAAAGGGGTATTCCGGGCCTGATAAAACTATTCATTATTTGAATAAGCAGAACAAGAGGAATAATTGGTGAAAATTTGATCAAAATCGGACTGGAAACACGGGAGTTATACCTATTTGAACATCATGTAGTAATGAGCGATCGTTTCAAAATTGCCGCCAAATGCAACATCATTCACGAGCAACTCGCCATGGCTTTAGTACATGAAAATACACTTATTTCTCATTTTCATAGCTAAAAAATAATTTTTCTCTGCTTGTTTTCACAAATTCATAGAAGAATAT
Organism: Echinarachnius parma; assembly: GCA_037951105.1. Lineage (NCBI taxonomy): Eukaryota > Metazoa > Echinodermata > Echinoidea > Clypeasteroida > Echinarachniidae > Echinarachnius > Echinarachnius parma. Next base: position 107,881 of record JBAMJV010002861.1, on the reverse strand, counting down.
CGATGGGCCAACCTCATTGGAATTTGGAAGCTCATAAATTTGCTTTGTTATGAAGAAAATTTTAATTTTGTAAAATTTCCATGTAGAAGTCAAAATGGTTGCAGCTCGCAAGTGACGTCACGATCGATAGCAATTGCGAATGATACTAAAAATCAGAGCAAAGTTCATCCTGTCATAACTTTTTTATTGCTCTACCGTTTTGGCTCAGATTTTCGATCATCATTCTTCATATTCACCTCATTTTATAGCAGACATCACATTTCTTGGGTGGAATTCCCCTTTAACAAAATAACTAAGATTCGTAAAAGGTATTATGTAATTTGTTTATTATTTATTTCCGAGACCTTTTTCGTAGCATACCTTTAGAAAATGTAGGCTTTACAATACATGTACAAGAATAAGCACAATGTTGTTGTACTATTATTCGGAATCATTTTTTGGCCGATATAATTATAGCTCGATGAAGGGATTCTTTTTTCATTTGCAGAATCCAAATTACAGGGTTGTTCGATCTGAAATGTGTGTGGTACATTCAACCTCATCCGTCTACTGGAAACTGATTGTAAAGGCGGACACTCCCTTTAAATGGATCTAGTAACATTCTCCAAATCCCAAAAATTACTTTGAACTGTAGCGGTTCTATCATACCTTGTTGTATTCGTGGTAACAATATAAACATGTTTCAGTTATTCAAATGTCCCTTTCGTGGACAATTGATTTAAGATTTAAGTCTTCCGATGTTTAACTATCCACTGGATAGTCAAAACTATGTTGAAAACCAGTGCAATCGATACAGAATATCACTTGGTATTTTAGAGTTTTTAGAAAAATACAGAAAATGCTTATAGACTACTGTGAAAGCAATCAAAATAGGTATTTTAATAGTTGTTGATGATATCTCTATTTAATCATTATTTTAAAGGTAAAGGCCATTTTTTGAAACTCCCCCCTCTAAAAAAAATGAAATGGAAGCTTTTATTACCAACAATGTGAAAGAATATAATTATACTAATATAGGATTATCCAAATTTGGCCTAGAAACCGCCTACTAATTGATATATTTTCGAAACTATATATTTATTTCAATAAGATAGATATCGCCATCGCGGAATCGCCCATAACTATGTGTATTAGTACCACGTGGCTGTCCACGAGGCTGTTCGCTATACGGGCTTCTCCAGTCGTTGTCGATATCTCCCGATGCGCTAGCTGCGCTTACGGATCTGAATTTGCGGGGGATTTATGAATTTCACAGGCGGATATTGATTTCTTCGGATATGTCTGTATTTAACGATGCGTAGGGTCGGATTTCACCACACAAGCCCTATTTCAATACATATTCAACAATACTGATCAATAAAGATGTATTCGGCTACTTACCCGAAACTGGTCTTGGGCTTTAACAAAACATCAAATGGACAATTTTTGTATGAAAAATGGCTCAAACCAATAAGATTTTAGAGCGCGCCCTCTTGAGGTGTAACGGCTCTTTTTGAATGATAGCAGGGTTTTGACTTAGTCGTTTGTAATTGTGTATACTTTTCGAGCGTAGTGGAGTTATAACTATCAGTTTGTACCGTAATGGTGCAGGTTTTGGTGACTAAAGTTAGGTTTGACCAAAACTCAACTATCCCTTTAACAATTACCATTATTATCTTATTTTTCTACATACCAGGTTGAAATGTAACATCAGTCAGTGGTGAAGTTCTACAACTACAAACTCAACATCGACCCAATTAATATTCCCAATGGATTTATAGATTCGTTCCAACTCATCGATCTCAATACAGTACTTGGCACGGTTATTACTTGGAAGAATGTGACCAGCGTTCGCGCCCTTTCTTATTTAACTATGACGTTTGAACTGGTAAAAACATAAGTGTACTATCCACGTAATTAGTGTAGAAGTCAGTGGAAGTAAGGAGTGGTCCTACCAGTATCACTGTGCCAATGAAACCTGAATTACATCACCACATAAATGTTGATGGTGTTATTATAATACAATAACGACGCAATATGGAGGGCAGCGCGAGAGCGAACAGTGGTAATGTGATCGATCAGGCCGATGTCCAGGAAATGCTTGATGTCTTTAAAAGGAATGTTGACCATATTCACAAGTGCGTCAATTTCCTCTGCGATCAATGTCAAGTGGCTGTAAGATCTTGCAATAAAACATCTTGGCATATATTTTTAAATGTCGATATCGGCAAAACAATGGCAGATGAGATAGCTAGCAAAACCGATTACTGTGCCATGTTGGAGGAGATATTTAAAAGAGTCATGAAAGTTTATATTGGCCACTCAAACTGTCATGACAATATTCACCTTTTTTTAAGAAAACTCCTGACAACAGCTATGAATTTATCGGACAAATCTGAAGCTTTCTCATTAGCCATGGACGAAAAGAGTTGCATACTTCTAGTTATCAACTGGCTGATCGATCAGTGTTGCGATAAAGGCAATACAAGGGATCACAAGGGATCACATGAGATCACATTTCGTGTGCTCAGCGTGCTGTATAACTGTTTCCGAAACGCGCCGACCCTCAGAGAAAAGTATCGGTGGATATTGCCAATGACGCAATGGTTCAGTCAGTCCAATACTGAAGTCACAGAGATGATAGCATCCCTCGTGTCAGCGTATTTGGTTAGCAAGGAGGATGCCAATAAACTGCAAATAAATGAACAGTCAGTTAAACTTCTCTTCCGGATGCTGAGGAAAGCTTTAGACAACAATGGTCACTTGGTTCGTTTAAACCAGTGTGATATAGCCGGAGATGTATTGGTCAACGCCACCTACTCGGCTTTAGAGCTAGCCCAGAGCATAGGCCAATTGGCCATTATCGATACGAACAAGAATCTAGTTGCTGAACATGATGGCATCCCGACTGTGGCTTCTATGCTTTCTGATAATGGCAACTCGATTGAAGAACAGATCCACGCCACGAAAATCCTTTGGCAATTAGGATTCATAGATAGCATCAAGGATAAACTGAAGAGTGAACTGCAAGTTATGAAATGTAAGTGAGATAATATACAGACAAACAATCTACTAATGAGAGCCTAGTTAGATCCAGTTTATTTTTTTATTTTTTGTAATCATACAGGGTGTATACATATTTTTTGTAAAATTTGACCACCTTTTACAATACATTAGTATTACACAATTCAATAAGTAATAAAACTGAATCGTAAATATGTTTTTGCTACTCCATTCGATTTCTTCACCCAAAGGATGAGTCACTGTGATTACAAAAATCGCATGACAAACTCACGTTGATTGGTGACTTTGTAAAATGTATGTACGGTTCAACTAGTGGAGGGAGACGAATTATTGTTGACCCACCATGTGTTCTTACCCTCTAGAATCCAATGATATGCATTTGGTTTATACAATATTCGTTGTTGTGTTTTTCTTTTGAAGTTCTTATGCAGAATAGCCAAGGCAAAGACGACCGACTGCGCAATGCAACGTTTGGGGCGCTGTTCGAAATATATGGGTACAGACTCACCGCAGTTATACGAGGCGGGGACTCGTCCGGTAGTAGGTCCGGAGAATCCCGTCACATCATGATCAGCTACAGGTGGGAGGATCCTTCGCAACAAGTCATGAGAGAGATACAAGAACAGCTCGAGAAAAGGGGCTACAACATGTGGATTGACAAGCATAACATGTGTTAGTCAAGACTATTTTATTGATAACGGTGTCCCAGATGGGACTTGAGGATACATTTGCATGTTAGGAAATAGGGTTAGGTTTAGCTTTGGGGTCAGTATTAAGATATAAAGCGAAACCCTAACCCTAACCCTAACCCTAACCCGTAGCAAAATCCTAACTATATACACCCTGCTAATTCATATATATTATTTATGCCTTCAATCATATCAATTCTCGAAAAGATTTGTGCTAGTACAGCTGCATTCGACATATTTATGTACATTTGTACGAAAATAATTAAGTTGGTATAATATCCAATTGAAATGCATTTGTATTGGTATGACAAAGTCATTACGATCCCGCTTATTTTCTTTTATTCCAACTCATACCAGAACACGGACACTGAATATTATATTGTCTGGTGATATACCAAAAATTTGTTTATCTGTCTCTCAACGTATTTTTCACTATACCTATTTCATTTAAGCCGGTGACATGATCGTTGCTATGGCAGATGCCGTGGAGAATGCTGATGTGGTTCTAGCGTGCATCACACAGGGATACCAGGACAGTCGGTATTGTAGATCAGGTGAGACAGACACTCTGTCAGTTTTCGGAGTCTGTCAACATAAACTCTTCATGTCACATATTGCCGGCGACTTCTAGCTCAAATGGTGCTAGATTCGGTTCAGCAACATGGTCATCAAGGCACAACTATCAAGAAGTACTTCACTGAATGCACAATCAATCATTGCATTACAGAACCTTTTCTCGAGTGAGAAGTTACAATAGTTATGTGTATAATGCCATCTACAACTTGTATTATTTAAAAGTACGAGTTTACGGTGCATATAAGTCATAGTGGACAGAACATGTGTATTAAATCAATGCACAAAACAGAACATCAAAATAGATTTTAGTAATCTGCTGATATCAAAATAAAATGAATCATGGAAGACAAAAGCAAAAACTTTATGGGTAAATTATGCACATAATTTACTATAATATTATGTTTAACATGTTTATGATATCTGGCTATTAGACCATTACCCGTTACATGTGAAATTATACTACTTGTTTGTATTGACAGAGTTGACGTACGCGAACCAGTGCGGGGCGAAGATAGTCCCAATAAAGGTCGATAGTCGGTTCAAACCATATGGATGGCTCGGCTTCGTCACGGCTGAGAAGCTTTACTACACCGTGCGGCGGCCCGAGGACGTGTCCGAAATGCTGCCCCAGATCATCCAGAAGGAACTGAAGGATGTCGGCAGGTCACAAAATGGACACACTGCAACCATAGCTAGTGAGTACAGTCAATCCTGCATAAAATAGCTACCAATTATAGACATAATTAAAAATAATTTACAATTTGTAATTAAACATCATAATCTTTATTGTTCATCACTTTCAGCGGTTGTATTGTATTGTATTTATCTTGTAAACATGGAAATGTTCACCAACGATTAAGAGGAATTAAGCCAGTGAGGCAGTCATCTGATTTAAATGCCTTTACTACAGGCCAATGATAGGACGATCATATAATTTGCCTTTACCATGTTCGCAGATCCTTCGTTGCCGGCTGTATCGAGCTGGAGCACAGACGCGGTCAAGGACTGGCTCAAGGAAAACGACATAAGGACTAGTGGGAACCAACTTGCACAGCTGGACGGCAAGCATCTCCTTGGTTTGAAGAAGCACCTGAAATCGGCACCGGAGTCCTTCTACCAGTCAGTCAAGACGGACCTACAGGTTAAGTATACCGATGTCCTGAAACTCGTGTCAGCGCTGGAAACTCTCCAAGGGTAGATAGTAGGGGAGGGATTCACAAAGATTTTAAGTTGTACTTCAATCTAGGTTGGACTTGGAAGTTATGGAAAACAAGTTGTCAATACAGTAAAAGTATCACATTTCCTTGATCACTGTTAATAGTAGATACAGTACTTGATTTTTTTTAACCAAGTTGTAAGTAAAATTTCAAAACTAATGCATACGATTTACACAGAAAATAATGGCTTTCCATAATTTTAAGAGCAAAATTAACTCAAAGGGATAGTTTAGTTTTAAGAAAGAGGGCGCTTCAAGAGGTATATTTTTGGTGAGGTAATGGACAACTGAGTGTTTCTATTACAGAATCAACTTTATTTGATCCAAATCCGTTCAAAAATAGCTGAAATAACCATACTATTATCAGATAGGAATAAACGTATGAGACCAACTTTAATTAAAAAAATAATCATTACTTCAAAATGATATACATTTGTTTTAAATCTACCAAAATGGTTTTATATGTTTTGATGATAATGTCTCTATTACATTAAAAAAAAACACACATTCACATTTGTTGATAAATAAAATGGTTGAAACTTGAGATGTCTGGAGAGCGCCCTCTTATCTTAACGGTTGCTTCAATGAAAACTCCTTGTAGATTAACCGTGTTAAACTGCCATTAAAGCATTCTTGAACTATAGATTGTAGTTTGTAATGATAATTTGCAAGTTGTTGTTTTATATTCGGTTCGACCAAAACTGTACTATCCCTTTAAGTTGAACTTAGGATCTTTGTGCAATACCCTCTGAAGTACTTAAAGGAGGGTTGGTAGTTCAATGATTCTTATTATACGAACATTCTCTTCTGGGGGTGTTTCACGGAGATCCTAAGTTGAACTTGGCACTAAGTACGAATGAAAAATTATGGAAACCCATTAGTCGTTCTGTAAACTTGTTTGCCAACTTTTTAAAACAGGCCAACAGTTTCCCTAGCACTCATTTACATTTTCTCTTATCAAAGTGAAATCTTGTGGGAAGCATGAAATACTCCCATTTTGGCGCTAGAATAATGTTAAATTCCGATGAATAAATTCCATATGAATGCCTTTCCATGATTCTCAAGTCCAACTTACTGTTAAGGTCGACTTTGGATCTTTGTGAAACACCTCGGTGATTCTGATTAAGAGCAGTGTGCCTTCTCCAGTGAAAAAAGATACCAAGGACAGTAATTTGGGTTGTGTAGTTTTTGTTTTAGGACGCTCTGCATGAGTGACACCATGTCAGGTTCGAATTTTTGTCAATTTGTACCACGTCAGTGCCTGATAAATCGCACTTCCTGCCCGTCGTAGCATCGAACAACCATGTCCATTCTCTCGGCACATAGCTGAATGCATAATAACTATAGCGCGCGTATTGCTCGTTGTTCGATGATATGACTGGCAGTAAGTGTGATCTATCAAGCGTTGATATGGCAGAAATTGACAAAAATGGGAACCTGACTTGGTGTCACAGAGAGCGCCCTACAACCAAAACTACACAGCCAGAATTACTGTTCTTGGCATCGTTTTTCATTGGAAAAGACACCCTATCAGATAGACATAATACATTTTGTTAATGTTTTTCGGGAAGTGCCCAGTTCCGTTTTGGCCGGGGGGCCACACTGTACAACTGTCCAGATTGGTTATTGATGTCCAATTGGTTCCCATGGTCCTCTTTCATGCGCAGCTAAGTCTGAAATAAAGGACTTAATTGAATTGAATCAGAATGTAACACAAGTATGTATATGGCAACAGCCACAGCGTTCGATGTTGATTGGCTTTTACGTTACATCAGTTACATTGATTGATGCAATATAACGAGTATACATATTTCATTCAACCAGGCCTTTGTATTGTTCTTCCGTTGATTTGATCAGGTTTCATTCATGATCAGTTCCGAAAAAAGGTTATATTGACCAGTCAGAGCTGATATTGTATAATATATTTTAAAATGTTATATAAGGACCTTGGCGAAAAAGGACTGTTGCTGATTACGTAATCATGTATGAATATGTTAACATATATACAGAATAAATACATTGTAATGACTACGGTATTTCGTTTCGGTACATTCGTTCATTATTGTTGATTATATGCCGGGAACATTGGATCGGCTCTACATGCATGCATGTACCGTTATATATATGTTAATATTGTGTGTATGGTACATGGGGCATGCTTTCACTTTCATGTCTTTATGCCACAGTTGTGTTACTGATGTTATGTTTATGAATGTAAATAAATGAAATTAACAAGACAGTTTGTGAACCACATAAGTGATTATATTGAGATCGTGTGGTATTAACATTGGCAATTAAAGGACTTTGTCTTAATGCTTCATCGGAATGTTTGGACCTGTCAAATATAAAAACAAAAGAATGCACGGACTATATATTCACAAGAACAAGTTACATGATAGCTTTCAAAGTGAGCGGAATATTCCGATTTTGACAATGGGCTTAGGTGAATAGTTTGTAAATAGTCACTATTCGTCTCATGAAGTTATCTGTATTCTACTATTCTACAGTGTAGCCCATACTTATTTGGACACCTTTAACAAATCACTTTAATTTAAATGATGCTAGAACAAATTTTGAAGAAAATGTTTGGTAAAAAGTTGCCTAAAATTCATTGTATGTGTTTATCAGATGCTGCCTTTGTTGAAATCAAGATAAAATATAAGACCATTTTTGAAAAATTGTCAAAATAGTTAGTTTCCTATTTTTCAGGGTGTCCGAATAATTGTTGGCTACACTGTATATGCCTAATTGAAGTACAGTATGATGTATATCCGTAACTATTTTCTTATAACAGAAACGTGTAATCAGAATGAGAAATAGTGGTAATGTTATTATAATTGTGTATTACATTTCCATTGAATAATAGACATCGAACAAATCTTTTGTATGCAAATGATTAAAACCATTATAAATAGATAGATTTGTCAACATGAATTGCCTCTGTTAAGATTTATAGTAATGCTTGTTTATATGACATTGAACATTGTCTTCGTATATACTTATGTTTTATAAATGTATTATATTGCAAAAATGTAGTATTGTTTGAGTTATGTTATTTCGGGGTTATGTCGATGTGTGTATTCAAAGTAATGTCCAGTGGTGGACAAAAAGCAGTGAAATGCGAGAATGAATTTAAATTTGAATCGTTGACGCTTGCTTTAGGTGGTCGTGACGAAGTTAAAGGTAGTTCAGATTCGTCAAATCAAATGCACGCCGCCATCTTGCGTACGCGTTGCGCGCGGTTCGTAATACACGTAGGCTCAGTGTTATGCAGTGTGCGCAAACTAGCCTCGTTCAAAATGGCGACCCGTTGTGTAGCATCCCCACGCTTGAGGATCTTTAACATGAATTACATAGCATGCATGAATGTTTACAATTACAATTTGCATTTAGTTCAGCGATTGCAGAAATTCGTGTAAACGATGTGTATAAAATATATATGTTTATTTCCATAAGCATTTTTAAGCGACATTAGTGTGACATGCCTTAGCGCATAAAGGTGTCTTCATGGGTTACTTATGTATTATTATTAAATTGTTCGTAGTGTAATGATTTTGATTATGAATACTATATCTATTTTGTATAGTATTTATATTATTACTATTATGTTGTGTGACATGTTTTATATCAATATTTATATGAAAGCATAATTATTTTAATCGCCATGTCTTTTTGACATTGAACAATTTGAAAGATTTGTTGAATATATTCCAATATGTATGTAAATCAAATACGAGCATTGATATTGTTCAACGGTTTAGGATGCAAATTTTAACGTTGATGTGTTATGTGTCATACGTGTGTACATGGTTAAACAACTCCTAACTTTGTGTTTTTTGTGAAGAATTAAATCATACATATCACAATGACGAGGTTGACATTTTCAAGAAGAAGCTTAACTGGTTTCATACTTCTGTTAGCAACATATACGGTAGCAGTTAGTCATATGGCATGAAAGAACTAGTATAATTTATTGGTTCAACTTTACTAGATCCCTTTTAGGGAAATTACAACTTTTTGCTCATTATTGTGTACATTTTGTACATTGATATCACACTTTTCTGAATTATCTTAGTGTGTACATATAAACTTATACGTTTTTTTTTGCTGCTTTCTTATATGAGACATAATTTTTTAATAATTGTGTTTTAATCAATCGAAGCAAAGTGATAATTTTTTTTACATGATATGAAATAAAATTATATTTTGATACTCATCTCCTTTTTCCTCACATAACTTTCTCACAAACATATTTAATTCTGAATATATACAAATATATTTTGATCGTTTGATCATTTGCAAGTACTGTATATGATTTGTTGTAGTGTATATATCATATGCTGTATTGTTCTCATTCGTACGTTAATTATACAAGAGATATGTCAATCAACAACCTTATCTTGTTTTATCTCACTCTGTCCCCTCTCCCTCACTCTCTCCCCTCCCTTTCTAGACCATCTCTCTCAGTCTCATTCCTTCCATATCTATCAGTGTTCAGTATGAGAACAATATATAGTAAAACAATTGTACATACATTTAAGGTAAACTGTTGGTCAATTTAATCGATGAATGTATATGTTATAATATAATTGAGTGTGAGAAAACAGCCTTATAACCTAGCTGTTTAAAATGTCTGTCTTACATTATATCAAGGTACCATCAAATCAAAATTATCCGTTTATATTGATAGCATACCAGTTTCAGTTACAATTATGTTTGATCAGTTCTGTTCTATCCCTGTAATTATCAGGGATAAGTGCGACAATCATTCCTTTTCTCTTTCTCTTTTTCTCTCTACTCTGTCATTTTCCTTCTGTATTTATCCGTGTTTATTTCACTTCAAATGTTGTATAGAGAAAACAACTATTATACATTTTAATTAAAAATGTGTTTATCTTTATCGGTGTATGTATACGGTCAATTGACTGTGTCACTATTAGGGACCCTCAAACAAGTCCAATAAATTCAATTCACCTTTGTTTGACCAAGTCCACGAGAAGCCAAGTTTGGCAGTAAATTTGTATTATGTTTATTGGATTTCGGACAGAAAAAAATCAACCAACCAGTAAGCCTAATTATTATGAATAGCAGTGGTCTAAGGTTTAAGTGATCATTATGATTGTACAATCATTTACGTTAGTGTATATTGTGTCATGTAAATTGAGTTCAGTAAATATATCATGTGTATAAACTATTTAATCAGAATATAACTATCATGCAGATTTTATATTGGGTTAATGATGAAAAGTTTTAAGAGTAAAACAAAAATCGAATCTAATTTTTTGCTAATATTATAATATACGAATATTTATAATTATGCAAAGCGAGTATAACATATACAATTATGATGCAAAGATGAAGGAATATGTCTAGGCGTGTCATATGATGGTAATGTGACCTCTCTTCTTTTTCAATACGAAGGTTGTGAGTTAAATTCTATACCGCTTAGCATAACGGTGTCCTTTACATAAACGCATTTTCCAATTGGTTGCAACTAGGAATCGATATAATCCAAAAAGCTTTTGCAATTGCCTATACATTTAAAGGACATCAACATAATGGAACATCCCCTATTTATTCCCATAGGTAAAAGTACGGAGATATACACGCTTTATTATTCAAAGGGGTCTTCAGTTTTGGTTAAGAAAACTGAATGTCGAATTTAAAAGAACATGCAATTTTAATGGCAGAATAAAATGTATTTGCTCAATATCGGTTCAGAAATGGCTGAAATATCAATAAATATATCCGATCGTAGTAAATTTGGGCCCCAGATTTATTCGATGATTTTTGAAAAAATAAAAAAATGCTTACACTTTTTCAAAAATTATCAAAAGTAGTTTTAAACAGTTGTTGATGATCTCTCTATTTAATCGTTATTTCAACAAAACATCACATGCATGATTTTGTATGAAAATGGTTGAAACCAATACTTTTTTTTAGAGAGCGCCATCTTGTGTTTTAATGGCTCTTTTTGAATGATTACAGGCTTTTTACTTAGTCGTTTTTAAAGGTACTTCAGATTCGTCAAATAAGATGCGCGGCGCCATCTTAAGTACACGTTGCGCACGGTGCGTGATGCACGTTAGCTCAGTGTCATGCGGTGCGCGCAAACTGGCCCAGTTCAAAATGGCGACCCGCTGTGTAGCATCCCCACGCTTGATGCCCTTTAAGTTTATATACCTTTCGAGCATGGTGGAGTTATAACTATTAGTTTGTAATGTTACTGTGCAGATTTTGGTTACTAAAGTTCAGCCTTTCCAAAACTGTACTACCCCTTTAATAAAATTTGAATTGTTCTGCCATATAACTATTAAACTTTCCATACACCCTTTTTTGGGGTCAAATATCACTTTTATTTGTATATTTGTAAATGTTTGGTGCAGATTTAAGCAATACTGTTCTGTTTGATTAGTTGCGCTAATAAACTTAAGTATTATCTGTACGTAATCTTCTTGTATTTTTCATGATTTATTATTCTTTTTAACAGATGATGTTGTTGCGATGGTTATGTAAAAATAACACTATAATTTATTGCGCGCATCTGACTCTAAATATGTATGACTCTGTTCGGTCAAATATTAGGTTTAAACCACATTCTGTGAAGACATTTTAAAGTCTAAACTGAAATATGACTGTTTGTTTGAATATTTGTTTGTACGTTTACGTGTGTGCGTGTGTGTGTGTGTGTGTGTGTGTGTGTGTGTGTGTGTGTGTGTGTGTGTGTGTGTGTGTGCGTGTATGTGTGCGTGTGTGTGTGTATGTGTGCGTGTGTGTGTGTGTGTGTGTGTGTGTGTGTGATCCATTGTCGCCCTATTTGTTTTTGGTTGCAATAGAATTATTGGCAAATGATGTAAGGAGGGACAAAATAATTAAAGGGATACATTTTGGGGAGCATGAAATAAGACAAGTATTGTATGCAGATGATATGACGATTTTTTTGAAAGATTTAGACTCCATAAGAAGGTTGCAATATATATTTGAAGAATTTGAAATAGTAAGTGGTTTGAAAGTTAATAAGGAAAAGACACATTTTATGTATATGGGTGAGGAAAATGGGAAACCAGATGGGCCTTTATTTGGACAATTTGTTAAGGAAGTAACAATTTTAGGTGTTAATTTCTCGGTCGATTTTAGATTAAAAGATGATTTAAATTACAAAGAAATATTAAGTAAAATTAAAAAGCTTCTAGGTTGGTGGAAACAACGGGATTTGACTATTATGGGTAAAATACATTTATTGAAAACGTATGCATTAACAAAGTTGAATTATGTTTCATCTCTCCTTGTTGTTCCCCTATGGGTTTATATAGAAGTGGAGAAAATATCGTTTGATTTTATATGGGGAGGGAAGGATCGTATAAAAAGAAAAATTATGTATCAAAATTATAATTATGGTGGAGTAAAAATGATTAATTTTGAAATATTTGTTAGAACGCAGCGGATAATGTGGGTGAAACGATTATTATATGGGGAAAGAAATTTGGGATGGAAGTTATTTTTTGATTATTGCTTAAGTTCAGTAGGAGGAAGGCTAATTTTCTTATGTGATTATGAAATGCAAAAGATGAAGTTTAGGTTCAAGATTCCACCTTATTATTTGGAAATGTTGAAAGCTTGGAAAGAGATTGATAATTTAAGGCATTTTAATGGTTGTATGAATCCAATTATTTTTAATAATAGGAATATATGTATAAAAAAAAAATAAGATGGTATTTGATAAAGAATTATTTGAACGAGGGATTGTTATGTTGAACCATGTTATGGATAATGGACATGTTAAACCCGTTGCATACTTTTTGAACCTTGGTATGAGAGGTGACAATTTACTTACAATAATTGATATATATCATGCGATTCCGAGGGATTGGAAAATTGATTTAGGTTTGATACAATTTTGTGAGGTAGACTTAATAAATTATAATATTAATTTATATCTTTTGGATAAAAAAATTTAGTTTTAAGGATGTACCATCAAGAAAAATATATGATTATTTTATTAGAGAATTGCAAAAGACATATGATTTATAGATAAGAGATGGACAAAATGATTTTAATTTTAAAGATAAAGAAATGTATGAATGTTTTTTTAGACCAAGAATAACATTAATAATTGGGAAACAGAGAGAGTTTCAATTTAAGTTAATCCATGGGGCAATTTACACTAAAGATAATTTATTTAGATTTGGATTTGTTGAAGACAACTTTTGTTCGTACTGTAAACGGGAAAGGGAAACATATTCGCATTTATTTTTATTTTGTTTAAATGTAAAATTGACATGGCAAGCTTTGATACAACGTTTTTTGTTAGATGAAATAAAGGACTTAAATTGGCGGGATATATTTGTTGGATTGTCAGGTAATTCAAATAGAATAAAATGTTGCAATACCATCATTTTTATGGTAAAATATATTTTATTTGTATTTAGAAAAGAGGGTGTTCTACCTAATATTGATAAAATACAGAAACTGTTATTGGATTATAAGGCCCAGGAAAAGGGAATAGCAATTAAAATGGGAAAATTAGGACTACATTTACAAAAATGAGAAACGGTAAAATTAGAATAAGATTGAAAGAATGAACTCTTCATATGTGATGTTTCCCCCGTGAGCTTGTAAACAAATTAAAAAAACAAGTATTTAAAAAGTATTGATTTAAATAAGTTTTTTGTAAGCATTATTATTATTATTATTGTTAAAGGATGTGAGCAGATTTCCGGGGTAGGGTTGGGGGAGGGGGGAGGGTGAGTGTGTAGGGGGTGGGGAAGGGGAGATGAGAGAAGTAGCGTGTCTTACTTCTTTTTATTTTTTGTTAAATCTCCATTGTGTTTAATTTTTGTGAATTACACTTGATTTGTACACTTGAGATGTAAACTTGTATTTTCAAAAATGTTATTCAATTGTAAATGTTATGTTAATAATTTGGAGAAATAAAAAATCATAAAAAAAAAAAAAGTGTGTGTGTGTGTGGATATGCCTGCGTGTTGATATGTGTCTGTGTTCTTGTTCATGTATGTGCGTGTTTGTGTGTTTCTTCTTTCTGAACGTGGTTATATTATTTTATGTTTATCTACTTATTATGATAGTGTGTGTGTGCGTGCGTGCGTTTGGGGGATAGAGTGTGTGTGTCTGTTTGTTTTGTTTTTAGCTTAGCTTAGCTTAAACAAGTTTTTTTTTATTTTTTATAAATCGATGTTTGAGGAAAATTATTATGCAATAGAACATTAATGTATTGTGTGTGTGTGTGTGTGTGTGTGTGTGTGTGTGTGTGTGTGTGTGTGTGTGTGTGTGTGTGTGTGTGTGTGTGTGTGTTTGTGCATGCGTGCTTGTATTTGCATGACTTTGAGAGGGTATCGGTGTTCTGTCACTACGTATTACATCATTTTTAATCCGACCACGATATTTTATCAACTAACAACACGCAGATTGCTGATAATGAACATATAAAACTTGCAGATAAACATCATTATAACTATTGTGAATGGAGAAGGAAGATCCGCTCTTCGCACTTATCGGGTTCGACCAAAGGCCACGTCTATTGGATGGTGACGATTAAGGCGGTCCAAGTCGTAAACAATTATAATTGGTTGGAAGCATCTGTACAAATCAAATACCTAGTCAAACAATCATTTAACTAATAGTTTACATAATTTGAAGTTAAATACTAAGACAATTGAAAGACGCTTACACTAACTAGCAGTGGCGTAGACAGGTTCTTACACCTGGGGGGGGATGACAATTTTGCCCGGCCGAGACCACGTGCCAAAATGTTTCGTGACCGAGGGAATTGGGGCAACTTGGGCAAAGACCTAAGGGGGCTCACGATTTTTGTGTGCAGGGGCTCAAGCTCATGCCCAACCACACTCACAGGGTTGCCAACTTTGAGCCGGGTGAGAGTGAGATAATGCGAGGGAGCGAAGCGAGTGGGAGGGGGTGTCACCCCTCCCACCGTAGGGAGCTTTTGTATTTTTGGACTTCAAATTGTGCAATCTGGTGCATACCTAGATAGGAAATCTGGGAAAGCGTGTTATGATTTGGGGAAGGGTGTGGGAGGGAGGTGTCCCCCCTCCCACGGTAAGGAGCTTTTGCATTTTTGGACTTGAAACTGTGCAATCTGGAGCAAACCTAGATAGGAAATTCGGGATTACGATTGACAGTATCTAGGAAAGTGTGTTATGATTTGGGGGGAGGGTGTGGGAGGGAGTGTCCCCCCTCCCACGGTAGGGAGCTTTTGCATTGTTGGACTTGAAATTGTGCAATCTGGTGCATACCTAGATAGGAAATTCGGGAGTAAGATTGACTGCATCTCTGTAAGCATGATATGACTTGATCGACCAGAAATTTGAAATATATTTTTCACGAAGAAAACAAATAATTGACACACTAATAAATATGTACCCCAACACACACACATATTACATTATATTTATTTTCATACACAGGTCCAACATAAACCATATGCCACATTATCTATTATCCAACAACATAGCCTACAGCCACGAATGAGTGCTGATGGAGCGAAGCGACCGAGGGCTGGTGCAGAGCCATATGGGGAGGTTTTGGGAGGGGGATAACTGGACTGGCTGGGCTGGCCCTGGCTTGGACTTGGGAAGCTGGGCTGACTGGGCTGGTCCTGGCTAATACATTTGGTGCACGTCACACAAGCAGCCAGAGCAATGCCGATGTAGGCACACGGGAACTTAACTACATGCCCGGTAGAGATAAAGTACTCACCCCAGATCATACACAAGTTACATAACAAATTGAGATAATCTGTTCGCGCGCGAAGCGCGCAGCGAAAACTTGGATGTATAAATTAGATTTTGAATGTTAGAATTAACAAGTCTTAGCTCATACAGTGTATACCACTCACACACACAAACACACGCACCTACACCATTCAAACACACACACACACACACACACACACACACACACACACAAATGTATTTTCCTAAAACCTGGGGGGGGGGGGGGATGATTGTACACGTCATCCCCCCCCCCCCACCTTGTGAGTTGGGGGGGGGGGGGGGATGCATCCCCCTCATCCCCCCCCCCCCCCCCCGTTGTCTACGCCCCTGCTAACTAGAAGGAATTTGACATGATAAGTAAGCTGTCAAAATAATACATACAATGTTATACATAGTACAGCCAGTTGTGACTATACATTATCTCATATCAGGACATTCAACCATAGAGGACGCTATGCATGTATTGAGTAGAGAGCTATAATATTATACTCCTAGTCTCGATGGTGTCACTTCACATTGGCTGTGTACACGCATGATCGATCACAATTTCGCGAATAAAGGGGTACCTTTTTTAATTTGTTCGAGAACAAAATAAATCGCGGCAACAGAAAAGGGTGGTACATATTTCATTGAAATATTCGAAATTTTACCAATAGGGTACCTTTCGTGAAGGGCCACACATTACATTTGTATATATATGTGTACTTGAAGTCTTTAAAAAGGGACATTTTGGTTATTCGAAATGCAAATAAAAGGGTAACTTTTCATGCCAATTTGTACCAGTTTTTGTGTTAAAAAGGGGGTATACTTTGCTGAAACGCCCCAAATAGAGGGTAATTTTCACCTCCAAGGCAGAACAATCACGTGTCCTACCTTTGAATAGGAAGTGACACCGGTGGGCTCCCTGTACATTTTAATGTTTAAATCCCACAGGACTGCATTTGAGGCGTGAACTTTATACAAAGTACACACTTTACACATGATTATGCATTCAAGTATCTTGCTGAATATTTGTCACATTTCGCAAAAATAGTAATTACAAACTAGTACTCTTTTTTTCTCATCTACATGTCATATTTTAGGCTCCCAGCAGCAGCTCCCGCCCTATCCGTAGTAAGATTTTTAGGATTTTGAAACTTCTACTGACGAAACTAATACCAGAATCTGTAATTTTGGTTAAGCAGTTTTCGTTCAGGTCGCATTTTTTGGACGTATTACAGCTTTTAAATTTGACCGATTTCAACACAAATTTTGGCATGGTATTTGACATGTGATGCTTGCCATTATATTTCTAAGAAGCGAATGCACATTGGAAATGAGCATTCTTCGCAAATGCGATTTAGCCAAGAAATGCAGATATATAACTATGGCAAGCAAAAGATGCGAAATAATAGGCCAAAGTTGTGCTGAAATCAGTCAAATTTGAAACCTAACATGAGGTTACAAAAGGCGACCTAGAAAAAACAATACTCAACCAAAATTGTTGAACATTGTATAATTTATCTTAGTGAAAGATGTCAATTCAGTCATTTTATCCCAATATATCTGAACATATGCCGTTCAAATTTTTTCGGGCCACCATGTATTATAATAGTGTAACTATTAATCATGCGAAATATTGTGAATGAGAGTCAATATAGGGCCTACATTTTCGATCCTAGCAGAATCTTCTTCAGAGGCTATAAAGTCATATATATATATATTGTGAAAGAACATGACTACCAGTATTAACATTATATTACAGTTATTACGGTTTTTATTAAATCTTTAACATGTTTAGAGCATATATATTGTTCAACGTTTACGGGTGCAAAGTATAGCTTGTATGTGTTAGTGTGTCAAGTGTTATTTCTCATAGGTCTGTATATGCTAAAAATCCTCCTCACTTTGTGTTTTTGTGAAGAATTAAATCATACGATACTCAATAACGAAGTCGACATTAGAAGAAGCAAAGCTGATTTCATACTTATGCTTAGCAAAAGGCAAACAGTAACGCATAACGCATGAACGAACTAGTCTAATTTGATTAGGCCAAATTTATTACACCCCTATACACCGTGTCCCAGAAAAAAAACGAAACCGGGTTTCATGGCAGAAATGTTATGTTATAATGAATAATTTCCTTGATGATATATATATGTCTGAAAAGCTATGTGTCTCTTCTTTTAGTTGATATACAACTTATGGCACATAATTCACGCATGACTGAATTAGAACGATAGAAAGTGGTGTTACCAAAATTCAATTTGCGCGCAGAAATTGCAAGTTTAGGTGAGGTTTTGGGGAGTGTTTTAAGAGTAGTAAACGTACTTCTTTTGAAAAGGACAGACACCGCATGAACATTCATAATTTTATCTTTTATATGACACCTCATGATTAAAAAATAATAGTATATGCCAGAGAACGAATACAATGAAAACATGCTTGATTCCAGCCCAAATGAGTAACTTTCCTGATCTAGCCTGTTTCCTGATCCCCATGTTTGTGTAAATTCACTCATGCATCAAAGTCCATTGTCAGCTGCTAGTCATAAAAGCTGAGCGACTTCTTACTCAACTTTCACTCATTCGGGCAGAAATCAGGCATGTTTTCATTGTACTCGTTCTCTGGCATAAATCATTTATTTTTTTAGCATGAGGTGTCATGTAAAAGATACAAATATGAACTTTTATGTGGTGTTTGTCCTTTTTAAAAATAAGTACGTTTAAAACTCTTAAAACTCACCCAAACTTCAAATTTATGCGTGCAAATTGAATATTGGTAACACCACTTTCCATTGTTCTAATTCAGTCATGCTTGAAATATGTGCCGAAAGTTGCACATCAAATGAAAGAAGAGATACAGAGCTTTCCAGGCATATATATATCATCAATTAAATTATTCATTATGACAGAAAATTTCTGCCATGAAACCCGGTTTCGTTTTTTCTGGGACACGGTGGATATTAAAGTAAAATGACAATTTCATGCCCATTATTTAGAACATAATTTTTTTTTGTGTCTGGCCATATTCATCTCATCTACCCCACCCCCCTTCACAATTTGTTATTTTAAATACATGCATTCAGAATGCTTTGATAAGATTGGTTGTATAATAGTAAATATGATATGTTAATACGAATTGTTCTAATTTGTACGTTAAATGGAAAGTAAAGTTGTAATGATACATCCCAGATTTAGTTGACCAGAACTTTGCTTTCCCGACTTTAATTATCAGGGATATAATTTGTCCTCCTCTCTCTCTCTACTCTCTCTATTTCCATTTGTATTAAACTGTCTTTCTTTTAATACAAATACTATATAGTGAAAACAATGTATATATTTAAAATCAATATTACTATTCGTAATCGGTGTATGTATACGGTGTATTGAGTGTGTCACTAAGGGACTATCAATCAGGTCAGAATTTAGATTCCCCTTTGTTTGACCAAGTCCACAAGAAGCCAAACTTTGCAGTACATTTTTATCATGTCTATCTGATTCCTGAAATAAAAAATCTGAAAGTAAAACGAGTTCTCTTAAATAGCAATGAGCTATGTTAAAATCGTCATTATGATTGTACAATAATTCACTTTGGTATGCATCATTATGCCATGTAAATAAATATAAGTAAATGTGTCATGTGTATAAACTATTTTAATCAAGATAGCAGAACTATCATACACAAGCTTTATTGGGTTCATGATATGAATTTCAAAGGGATATCATCAGTTTTGTAAATAGCGTAATTTTCCAATTTTCCAAATTGTGCGAAGCAAGTACATGTATTAACATCTTAACTACGGTACAACAATGAACCAAATGTATAGATATATTCCGAGGTATGTTGATTTGCGATCTTATGTTTAAACATGAAGGTCGTGGGTTCGATTCCCTACAACGTAGCACAATTTTTTTTCTTTAGAAAGGTACCTTATTCCAAATCGTTCTAAACTCAAAATAGGTGCCAGTAATTGATATAATGTAATAACCTAAACGAAAAAACGTATACAATTAAATTAAATAAGCAAATGATTAACCCTAAAAAGGCCGGGCTATTTGAGGTCTTCAGCAGGCCGAGGGGGGGGGGGGGGGGCATTATGCCCCCCCCCCCCCCACCCCAAGATCTCGGCCGCGGAGCGGCCGATCGCTGTACAATTTTGCACGCATGATAAGTGAAGTGTATAGAATACAATGGTAATTTTTTTAACATTTAAAAAATGCATTAATTTGCATATTTATGGTAATTTATGCAAATAAGTCATGAAATTCATATTTTTACCCATAAATCATATATTCTTCATAATTAAACACTGGTTTTCACTACATATATTCATTAGAGCATTTGGAATGATAATTCGACAAACAAATTTGGAAGAGCCCGGTTCTTCCTTATGTTTTCTATTGTTTTGTTAATTTCTTATGTATTTCTTTGTTTTGTTAACTTATGTATTATATTGTTTTTGTTGTTTATTTTATTTCTAACTATAATTTAACTATTTTTAACCCCCAAACCAACATATAACATGTAAACAACACCAAGTTAATAATGATACACCTCATTTTACGAAAATTTATATTTCCATATGTTTTATACACAAATCACGAAATTGAGCGAATTTCGGGCTGACATACACAGACAAAAGGTCACGTGACTTTGTAACGGTAGGTCCGATTTTCAGAATTGTTGTTTTAAAATGTGCGCAAGACCCGAAAGAAAAAAGCCACCAAGCAGCGGCGCGTCATCGTACAGCGTTTTGGAGCAATAAAACAAATCGCGGAGGAGGGGGGGGGGGGGGGGGGGGGCATTATGGCCCCCAGGCCTTATTAGGGTTAAACATCACATTTTATCTTCCATTAATACATGTACAAGGTATGATAAACAAACGTGTAATTATTCAACGTTATTAAAATTTGCTTGTTGGCAGTGATCTATTAAACTCTTTGCTCACTTTTTTTTTCTTGGGAGATTATATGTCTATTTGTACATTTGTGGTGCAGGGTATTATCTTTACTGTTCTCTGTCATTAGTTGCGCTAATAAACTTAATTATAATCTATTCACTATATTTCTGTATTTTGTCATACATATTTTTGGTTTATCAGATGAACTTTCAATGGTTTTGTACATATATCATTATAAGGGTGAGCTTCGTTATTCCGAAGGTTCGTTATTCCGAAAGTTCTTTATTCCGAAGGTTCTTTATTCCAAAGGTTCGTTTTTCCTAACACCCAATTTCGTATACCTGAGGGTTCGTTACTCCTTAAATGAAATAAGGTTATAATAATAAATAATAATAAATCACTTATAGAGCGCGGAAACTATGTGTATATATTCTACCGCGTATATTAATATTAATACCCATGGTCATCAGGTACATTTCAAACCCACACAATGATATTGCATACTTTCTCAACTCCCCGGGGAGCATACTAGCCGTGTTGCCACTGATGATGGCGCAAAGGCTAATTAACACCCGACCATGGTACCCATGTATACACCTGGGTAGAGAGCAGCAACTGTGGATAAATTGTCTTGCTGAAGGACAAAGGCAGTGGGCAGGGTTCGAACTCGGGATCTCATGATCAGAAAGCGCGCGCTCTACCGATCTTGCCACACTACATCCGAACGTTTGTTGCATTATTCCGAAGGTTCGTTATTCCGATGGTTCGTTATTCCGAGGGTTCGTTATTCCGAAGGTTCGCTATTCCTAAAATGAAATCAGGTTCGTTATTCCGAAGGCTCGTTAGTCCAAAAATAAGATCGGGTTCGTTATTCCGAATGTTCGCTATTGTTAAAATAAAATCGTGTTCGTTAATCCAAAAATGAATCTGGGTTTGTTACAATGCTATAATATCATATAAAGAGATGAAATAAACTTAAATGTTTGATTAGTCTGGCCAAGTGAGGGAAAGTGGGAGGGGTATGCTTAATGCCGGCTCTGAATTAAATACACACATCACAAATGATAGTATTATAACAAACGTGATATAATTTTAGGATTAACGAACCCTATTTTTTTCGGACTAATGAACCTTCGGGATAACTAACCTTCGGAATAAAGAACCCGATTTTTTGTTCCAGATATCGAGCCTTCGGAATAACGAATCCGATTTCATTTTAGGAATAGCAAACCTTCGGAATAACAAACCCTTGGAATAACGAACCATCGGAATAACGTACCTTCGGAGTAACGGACTGTAACGCATTATTATTGATCATTATTAATTATTTATTAATATATTGCCCAAATCATGTAAGTGGCTTTGAAGATGTATGCCTCCGTTTAGTCAAATACAATATTATTACACTTTGGTAAAGATATTTGTTAAAGTCCAAACTGAGCTATGGCTATTTGTTTGACTGCTTGTTTGAACATTTACGTGTGTGTATTTGTGTCTGTACGTGCGTGTGTGGGTGTGCATTTTTTCTCTTTTTTATCCGGGAAAGCAGTGTTTTTTTTTTATGAAACTTTCACACATCATTTGGACATATCTTACAATGATTTTGGTACAGAATTGAAGTCTCAAATGTCATTTTGGGCAATATTTGACACTTTACAGGTGCACCTTTAAAGGGACTTGGTCTCTTTTGCAAGCAAAATTTCAAAAGTTGCGAGGTTATTGTCTTATATGAAATAAAATGTCATTTAACAGCATGCCTGAACAAATGTGGGCTTGAAATTTTGTTTTTGTGGAGTTATACACCTCAAACTATTGTGCAGTGCTCGCAGATTCCACGGAGTACCACTTTGATATGCGTGACCCCTACGCGACCCGCGCTAACTACGTGACCCGCGCACAGAAATACAATAGCATGAGCGAATACTAAGCAAAATAACAAAACCTCGCTTAAACTGACTACATGTAATTAAATATTCTTCATTTTTGAGATCCTTTTCCGTGACATACCTTTGAAAAAGTCGGCTTTACAGCACCTTACAAGAATAAGTACAATATTGTTGTAAAATTATGCTAAATCGGTTGAACTACTTTATTGACCGATATTAAGTTTGGTGGAGGGACGCATTTGTTTTTTATTCGTAGAATCAAAATTACAGGGCGGTTCGATTTGATTTATTTGTTTGTGTGTCTTGCATGTATCCCCATCCGTCAACTGGAAACTGTTTAGCGCTTTGTAAGGGAGGGCCTGTCCCTTTTATTCACAGCCTACGTGCAATACATTCCGATTGGTTTTGCTTTCATTTATCATGAATGAAGTTTTTCAAATGTATCTTTTGACACCCGATTCACAAAAAGCACACAGTAAGCCACCGTAAAAAAAAAGAAAGGCACACGGTAAAATACTGAAGGGATGACATCTTCTGTAATCTGATGGACACGGTGGGATAATCTGTACAGTGATCCTATCCCTAACCCTAACCCTAACCCTAACCCTAACCCTAACCCCTCAGACGGTACTTTACTGAGTACCTCGTCACCCAGGTGATAGGTGACAACATCTAAACAATATATTACCGTGTACTTTTTTGTCATCCCTTCAGTATTTTACCGTGTGCCTTCTGTGTAATAGGTGCTTTTGAACTCGTATTGATTGTACTATGCCCCTTCCAAAGTTAATCATTAATATAATCATGATAATACACCCCACGTGTAAAGTCCATTGTTAATATCTCTCCCACGATCGTCTCATCTCAATGCTCAAGCACGTCATTCCGCTGCATGGTTATAACCTGGGGGCTGTTTCACATACATTCATAGCTGAACTAAACCCTAAGTTGGACCCAACTATTATGAAAAGCCGCATGTTTCTCTGTAAACATTGCTGGAACATTTATTTTAAAAGGCATACTTTTTTATTACTAATCAGCAATATTTGTAATTATCAAGAAGCGTTGAGTAATTGATATGATGTTTTCTTAGAAGTTTCAAATACTTGTATTTATTCTTCTTGAATATGTTTTATCCCAAGGCTACAAATGGCTGTCCATAATTTGTTAGGTCCAACTTAGATTTAAGTTCAATTTAGAATGCTTGTAAAACACCCCATGTTTCCTGTAGTTTTGGCAACCAGGTTCATGTAGGTTATGTGTACACTGCATTCAATTGTGTTGTTACTGATGGGAAACCCATTTGACAAATATTAAAGAGTACAACATAAGCGTTGGTATGTCAGAACGTATAGAGGCAAGACACTGGAAAAGGAATACGGATTGTTATGCCGAATTTAAGTGCTATTCTACACGCGGCAGCAAATAACCGATGAACTTTTGACGTGAGTATATTAATACAGATATATGTCTACCTAACAATTCGCTTGAACGTTCCTAAATACATGATTTATCGGATGACAACATTAGGATGGACAATTTTTAGCAACAGAATAATTTGTGGCAAGAGTACCCTAGCCAGTTTAAACACATGCTGGTTGAGACAGTGGAAAGTTCCTTATAGAAAAAGTACATTTTGTAATGGTGCCAAAGTATTACATATTTTGAAATGTTTTTCGCATACTACAATATGCGAATTAACATGCATACACACAGACGTTACGTACTTGCAACTACATGCAAGCGTATCAAATAACTTTCAAACAGTGAATTCACTTAATGTGATACTAAGTGGGTTTTTTTAAAGATCGAATTATATCATCTGACCTTGAGGGGATCAAGGTCTTTGTCATGATTTTAATATAACTCAGTATCAAAATCGCTTCTGAAACAGCTAAAATCTCCATTATTAATTTTCGATTGGAATAAATGTTTGAGATCAACATTGTTGAATAATTTAAGATAATCCTACTCTTGAAAAGTAAAGCAAAATGGTTTATAACTTGTTTTGGATGAGCTCTCCATCTTATGAACAACTATTTGAACCAAATATCGCATGTATATGCTTTAATTAAACATTATTGAACATTTCCGGTGTCTGGAGGGCTCTTACTTGTGTTAACGGCTGCTCTTTTGAATGAAATTTGTTTGAATTATATAACCTGTACATTTTTTTTTTCATACAATTTTTTTTTGAACAAAACGTTACTTTCAGTCTAACAAATATCAATCTATTATCTTACCTGTCTGTAGATCAATGCAGAATGGTACATCAACTCTTTGTGTTCTAGGACAATGAACTAAAAATCAACCCGAACAAGTCACCAAGAGGATCGAATTTCTTCTAACCAACGATCTCAATACGCTCGAGACGATGCGTTTACACCCCTTTCTCATTTAATCGTGAATAGTAAAGGTGTCAAAACCTACATGTAACCCACATCCACCAGTCCACCCTAGCCTATAGGTCAGTGGAATTTGGGATTGGTTTTACATTTGTCATTGAGCCCGTAATACCAGAATTACATGACCATGGAAGTTTGATGGCGACATAATCTTATATAAAACCATAAGATTGACATAAAGTCTCACTATGGGTTGTGGCGCGAGTGCGAGCAAGACGAAAGCACAGCGTGAACACCAGCAACAACAACCACTACAGCAACATCACCATCCACTTAACCAAGGACAACATGAACAACAACCACTACAACAACATCAACAACCACTAAACCAAGAGCAACAAACAAAACAACAACAACAAATACAGCAACATCAGCAACAACTAAAGCAAGACCAACAACACCATCAACAACTACTACAGAAACATCAACAACCCCCAAAGCAAGAAGTAGTAGAAGGACAACAACAATCACTAGAGCAACGTAAGCAACCACTAGAGCAAGAACCACTACTGACACATCAGCAACCACCAAAGCAAAAACAACGAGAACACCAACCACTACAGCGACATCAACAGCCACCAAAGCAAGAAAAACAACTTAAATACAATGATGCTGATTCAACTGACGGCCCTGGGTTAGTTCCTACACAGGCTCCTTCCACCTCACCAAGGGATGGTCCTGAAAATCAAAATGCGACGAAAAACCTTCCGGCCGATGTCGTGCAAAGTATTCATGCTATTCGACAAAATATTGAACATTCAAAGGGCTGCGACAGTATCTCATGCGTACAGTGTTTGCAGGTTTTAGATGCCTGCAATGAGGTATGTGTAAAGAATGTTCATGACTACGATATTTCCGGGAAAATTGGCGATGAGATCGCTCGCACAACCGATTACTGTGTCATGTTTAAGATGAAATGGGCGAAATTGCAGATTCTGGAGGAAGGTGGCGAGCATGACTTAGACTATAGGGAAGAGTGTTTCTACTTTATCAACAGACTCACGTCATCAAGTTGGACTCTCTCTGATAAATCGGCAGCTTTCTCAGAAGCCATAGACAAAGAGAACTGCCTCACCGCAGCCATGGAATGGGTGATCGCTCATCAGAACGACAAGAATGGCAACAACGAATGGGTGGAAGCGATCATCTATAACGTTCTTAACATGCTCCACAACTGTGTTCGAAATGTGCCTACCCTAAGAGCGAAATATACGTGGACACTGCCAACGTTGCAATGGTTCAGCGAATCCGATAATGAATACATGAAGGTGCTGGCATACCTCGTGTTAGCATACTTGATTAGCAAGGAGGATGCCAATAAACTGAAGATACATGAACAGTCGATCGAACTTTTCACCCAGACACTAAGGCGTTCCTTGGGTGTCGACGGGCACCTGGTTGTTTTATCATGCTTCGGAGTGTCTCAGACGGCCGCACGATATTCGGCATTAGAGCTAATCCAAGGCATCTGCAAATTAGCCATAAACGATGAGAACAAAGCACTGATAGTAGAACATGACGGCATCCAGATCGTAGGGTCCATGCTCTCTGCAAATAGCAATTCGGTCGAAGAACAGATCCACGCTACGAATACCCTTTGGCTACTGGGGTTCTTGGACAGCAACAAGGAGAAGCTGAAGAGAGAACACAACATCATGCAAGGTGGGTGAGAAATAAATTAATCTATTTAATTCCAGTTTATGTTCGGTAATCAGTGTATCCATAAACAGGGTACACTGCTATTCATTACGTTTCACTAAGTTAGCCGTGATCTCCACCACGGTGGAAATCAACTCAACCATTTTAATATCTTTCGTCAACATTCCATGCCCTGTTAACTGCCCCCCCCCCCCCCCCGAGACCTAGTGGTATTATAGAGATAATCTCCTCCGGTTACACGCAGTAAACCGATAAGAACGGTGTAAACGGTGATAAAATTCTACTAGAGGCACGAATCTCTCAACCTCTCCTCAGGCCTGAGAAGCGGTTATTTTCTAACTTGGGTGAAACGTAATGTGACCATCTTTTACAATTAGTTGGTAATGCGATAAGAAAGCCAATATAGAATAACAACTTTGGGGTAACTTTGCAGAATAAATTAAATGGCGTAGAGTGGTCTAGCCGATCAGGGCAGGCACGTATTGGTGGCCCACTATTTGTTTTCCGGTTTTAAATTCACTGATATTATACAAGTAAAAACTCGAGGAAAATTTGTGCATGCATGTTCAAAAATGAAATAGATTATCACCCCGAACTGATATGTTTTTCCCATGTTGTTGCTTTGAAGATCTAACACTGAACAGTCAATGCACAAACGACACACTTCGTAAGGCATCAAAAGGGGCACTCTTCGAAATATATGGGTACAAACTTCCCGCGGACATGGCGGAGGTACCTGTCGGGCCAGGACCGTCCGGTAGTCATCGTAGTAGGTCTGGAGAAACCGGTCACATCATGATCAGCTACTGTTGGAAGAAGCCTGCGCAACCAGTCATGAGAGAGATGAAGAAACAGCTCAGGAAAAGAGGCTTCACTGTTTGGATGGACGAGGATCAGATGGGTTAGTAATACCATATAATTTGTTACATCGGCGTGCTAGGTGGGGTGGGGCAGAAGCCGTAACTATTTTCCCCTGGAGATTTGAGGACATGTTACATACGTGAACGTTAATAGGGTTAGGTTTGCCTTTTGGTTTAGCGTTAAAATAATACAATGCAAACGTTATACTTCTAATTGTGTACCTACACATGCGTTGGACCAATATATGATATTTAAACAATAAATTGGCGGGTAATCCTCCAAGTATCTTATCGTTGATTATCTGCAGCTATCTTGCTTTTCTACTTCAGTTTAACCCCAGTACGTAGACACTACGTATTTGTATCCAATGATGTTTTTATTGTACATATAATTGTCTATGTTAATATCTTTCAATCTTTCTTTCACTCCTTGCCAATCTCATTTTAGTGGGTGACACAATCGGTGCTATGGCAGAGGCCGTGGAGAAGGCAGACGTGGTTCTAGCGTGCATCACACAGGGATACCAGGACAGTCGGAATTGTAGATCAGGTAAGCATACATACATCTTTTCCTGGCCTCTTATCATTATTTGCTGATGAATAAGGGCTTAATAGTGTCAACGTGAAAGGGGACAGATTATTGTTCGAATGTGGTCGCGCAAAATACCGTCTAGAAGTATACAAAAACGCATATTGAGTATTGTCGAAAATCAGTAGTGAATATGACGGTTTATACAGATATAAAAAAATTGAAAATACCTTTTAAGTTTGGTTTTTCATAAAATACATAAATGACAGAGACGCTATAAAATAGAGCTCCCAAACCAATGTGTGGTTTGTTTAGTGTAATATTCTAGGGGAAAGCAAGTAAATAATATAATTGATGCAGATCAGAATATATCTTTAACATGTTTATAAACTTTCACTACTAGACTAGATGTGTACATCTCTCTATTTCTGCTACTCGCTTGTATTGTTCTATCTCGACAGAGTTGTCCTACGCAAACGTGCTCGGGAAGAAGATAGTCCCCGTAAAGGTTGATCCTCAGTTCAAGCCATCGGGCTGGCTCGGCTTCATCACGGGTGCGAAGCTCTACTACGTCGTGGAGGGGCCCGAGGACGTGTCCGTAAAGCTGCCCGAGATCGTCGACAAGGAACTGAAGGGGGTCGACACGGAGCTGAAGGGGGTCGACAAGTCACGCGATGTACATACTGCAGCCATGTCTGGTGAGTAAATATTAACCACATTCATGTGTCCATTTACGATCGCTATTCCATGAGAAATACTGAATAGCATGCAACTGAGTAATTCAACTGAACCAAATTACATGTTCCCTGCGGCCGGAGAGGCATACAATATACAACTAACTAATGTCATTTTTTAAATATAATAATGCTGATAATGTTAGTATACGCCCTTTGCTGTGCAGAGCGCCTAGATAAAAGACTGTATACCACTGTATACTGTTTCGGGTATGACCTTGCGGGGGTAGTTATTAAGAAGTACTTCGTATATTGTAGAAGTTTATATTTTCTTATACCTTTAGCGGGAGCACCTCCTTCCAATGAACATGATGAAGGGGAGAAACGACCGGCAGTACCGGCACCCACAAACAGGTAAGCCATGATGTTAATCCAAACTTTAGTCCAATGTCAGTTCGCACTCAGTCATGACATTGACGTAATTGGAGCAATACCAATTTGGGGGCGTCAGAGAGGGGAAAACAATCAAGTCGTGGGGCAGGGTTTACATGGACCCCTAAATGAAAAGGATGGGGTGCAGGGGGGGGGGGGGGGATTTAATTATGTATACAGTATGATTGTTTGATGACCAAGCATGGTTGCTTAGCGGTTAGAGTGTCTGCCTCATGCACGGTAGGTCCCGGGTTCGAACTCAGATCGGCTTCGGGTTCGGGTTCGAACTCATACCCAAAACTTTAAAATTCTACCTTCTTGATTTCGGCCAGACGATCGGCATGTGTAGAAGGGACAGGGGAAAGATAATCACATGAGTTACCAGAGACCATGCCCCCCCTCCCAACTTTGCACGTCGTTCATTACTCGGTCACATGATACGCATGTCGATCACAGAAAAAACATCGCCCAGATATTGGACACGTCAATATAATTACTATAGATCACATTAAAGTGCCTTATGTCTAACTCCACGAAAATTACTTGGAGCTTCATCGTTTCTCTTCGACCGTGTTGTTTAGCTTATGGTAAATAAAATAAGGTTAGATTTTGTAAATGCCCCATTGGTATGACGATATCTATCATTCAGCTCAAAAGCGTTAACAAACGGTCATAAACGTCCGTTGTATAAGCTGACGCATATTTTCGCTTTTTTAACCATGAAAGCAGTGTTCCTTTTCAATGAACCTTTCACACATAATTTGGACATATCGTACAATGATTTCGGTACAGGATTGAAGTCTCAAATGTCATTTTGGGCAATATCTCACACTTTACAGGCCTCGCTTTAAACGTTGTATCGTTACCTTCCGTTAACATTTTTATTCAACTTCAGCAGGGATAAGGTGACGGAAAGGCACCTACATGAATTAGCAGACAACTTCCCCGCCGATGACGGATCCTACAAGATATTCTGCGGCCTCCTGGGTATCAGGGCTAACAAGGCGGACAACATATACGCCAAGCACATGCACAATCGGAATGACGCTGTGAGAGAGTGCCTACAAATGTACAAAAATCGCACTGGCGCCTACCAAGGCGACCTACTAAAGATTTTAGATGAGGCTGAGTTAGCTAATCTCAAAGAGTTCATTGAGTAGAGTCAAACCAGCAGCGGCTCGATCGTGTTGATAGACCCCAATTCTCAATTGAATACTGGAAAACACATCTTAAGATTATTTGGTTGTGAGTGTTTTAATGTGTAGACTGGTTATATGCAATGCGTATCACAAGTTTGAAATCATATAATTATCATAAGTGTGTGCAATAAAAGCAAACAACTTATAGTCCATGCTGTGTAACCAAAGTGTCGTGAACTATTTACAAGCAAAAGGAATGCAATTTTGTGTAAATGCGTTGATGTTGCCCCTTTGTAATATTGCAGTAGTTATACACGTATAGCCTAAAAGTTGACGTATTTGTTAAAATATTTATCATGTATGATTTGCACCTCTCTGCATAGCTGGAAATGAACACTTTGTTTATAAACTTGAAACTTGCCAGTGTTTCAAAAAGTCTGAATTTGAGACAGTGTTTATATAATGCAAGCTTTCCAACTACCTATACATTTAAATTATTTTGTATTATGTTGTATGCAATTGATAGAAACCTTCTTGATATTTATTTTATACAAATTGTAATACCTCTCTGATTTGCTTGAAATGATATTGCCAACTATTGTATAAATACACAACTACATGAATACAAAATGTAAGACATTTCATACTAATTCAAATAAGATGTTATTTTTACCAGAAGAGCAACTACATGTTATATTGTACATTTTGAAACTAGGTATATGCTCATAATCAGGTAGATATTTTGACATGTATATGAATTAATGATACGATACATTTTGATGATACTTTTCGCCTTTGACTGCAATATTACCTTGATATCTCCTTTTAATGAACTCATTAATTTTCGTCTAGTGAATATGTGAAGTTACTTTATATCATATGACTTCGTAAAATGCGAGTCGTTGATTGGCACAACACAGTCACGTTATTATCATAATATTTTGGTATATTACACGGCAGAGCCCACTTTGCATTCAGCGCATGACGCGCGGTTCAATGGAAATTGTATTATGACATCACAATGAGAGAGAGAGAGGGGATTCTATTATGACGTCACAGTGACTTGTCAACATATCACTTCGAATAGCCACATTTTCAAATCGAGCTCAGAAATGCTGAAATATGACTTTTGTCATATTATATGACATATGTTAACTTTGTTGTCGGGAAAATCATGGAATATTTCCTCGGGATTTGAATAGTCCCACGGAGAGGAACATCCTGTGATAGTCCCTCCATCACCAGTTAACATATGTATAATATCTAAGTGCCTTGCCCCATGCTAATATCATGTCACGGTCCTGGACTTCATATATATAATGCATCATTGCGTGTACTACACCTTTAGAATAGTATATATTTGAATGTTAATTGTATTTTGATTGAAAGAATGATACACAATAATTATGACACGATTACATGACCAAATCATGGAGTATCCCATTTTAACTTCTAATACGAATGTGTACAAAGTCGTACAAATGAGCATAAGTTAAGTTTTTTTGAGTTTGTATCTTTTTGTGAAGTGAACGACAAAACAATTTGTTTTTTCAGTTTTTAGTCTGTATCTTAATTGTTGAGTTTTGGTATAAAGGGGGCGCTACACAAACTAATATTTTGTGAGGTAATGCAAAACTGAGAGTCAAACTTGAAAGAATATACAATTTTATAATTACAGAACAAACTTTATTTGATCAAAATCGGTCTAGAAATGGCTGAAATATCCATAGATTTAACCATTTGTGCAACACTACGCATTGTGTGTGTGTGTGTATGAGTGTGTGTGAGATTCATATTTTGTACTGTATCTTTTTACCACATGAAGTGCAAATAATTGCCATAGTTTTATTTTGGGGAGCTAACTATATGTAGTGGTACAAGCTCTGTTTCTTTTGCAAGTGTCCCCATATCTGCATGTGATTTTGTTTTGCCTAAGATGTTAAATTAATTGAAATAATTTTGTTTTAATGTTTTTGTCGGCTGTATATGACGAATATATACATTTGTTTTTACTTTTGTATCACTTCTTTGTATTTCATTTGTCAAATTTTGCTTGTGTAAATAAATACATTGAATTAAATATAATTATTTGTATTTACTATGACAGCTTTCTGCATAATCATGCTCTTCTTGTATTTTGTTTACGTATTGTTCTTTTTAGCAGATGATCTTGTTAGGTGGAAATAACACTAGTATTTACTTTGAATGCTTCTGTGTAAATTGTCCAGTGTTTAAGTGTGTTTAGGTATATGTGTGTGTGGATGCGAATATGAGTTGCTCTTTGTCTGTGTTCGTGTTCATGTTTTGGGGTGTGTGTTGTGTGTTTGTTTGTTTCGTGTGGGCGTGCTTATAATGTGGTTATTCGGGTGTGTGTGGGGGGGGGGATGTTTATGTGTTGCAGTGTAGGCAAGTTACTGTGGTTATAAGGCGGGGGTAGCGTGAGAGGAAGGCAAAGTGGGGTGCATTTCAACGATTCATTGACTGCTATGTATAAGTTCTTGTTTCCCTCCCTCAGTTTATCTAGTAATATCATACGAATCCACAAACTTACCTAGAACTGTACTTGTTCTCACATGTCGTATTATTCAATACATTTCTTTAATTAACAATTGAAGAGTTCTGATTGGTATAGTTGTCGATTCGTTACATTTTGCACATGTTACTTTTGGGTGAAATTGAAGCCTACAACGTTCACATTTGTCTTTATAAAAACTGATATTGAGATGAAGATACAATAGGTAACATTTGTAATGAAATCACTTTGAATCACTATGCCCATACCCATGCCACTCAAATCGG
The DNA here is from genome assembly GCA_037951105.1 of Echinarachnius parma. Classification (NCBI taxonomy): domain Eukaryota; kingdom Metazoa; phylum Echinodermata; class Echinoidea; order Clypeasteroida; family Echinarachniidae; genus Echinarachnius; species Echinarachnius parma. The sequence goes on along the minus strand of JBAMJV010002861.1, from coordinate 74,381 downwards.
CAATGCACCGTACATTTCGTAGTACACTTAATTTACCCGTACTAACCTGTGCGTACATTACACTGAACTTTACGGCAATACAACGGTATAACGCCAGTGGAGCTACCATTTTGTACACGGAAATTGTAAAATTTCGGGTACACATTTAACCGTTAATATCCTTAGTGTGCACTTTATAGCAAAATGAACATCGTGATTGTAAGTAAGGATATTTGTATACTAATCTTAAGATGTATATTGTGTAATCCCTCTTACCACGTTAACAAAACTTGAAAACTAAAACGTTTTCGGCTTCTCGTCCCATGGCCTACGATGAATAACAATAAACTGCGCAAAATATTGTTTGTTGATCGATCGCGAAAAGCAAACGGTCAACCACTTGCTCGCACTGTGAGGATGCTTTTCTGAATGGATGCGAAACTTTAGAAGCCATTTTCTCCGTTGTTTGACAAATAGCGGGGCTCTGGTCCGCGTTATTAAATTGCGTTTTTTCTTTCCTTCATACAAATTATATGTAGCAAGTTATACATACTTTTAAAGCTGAAATCCTAGAGAATTCAAAACACAAACAATCTCAATATTGATATCTGCGACGAAAGACTCAAAGTTACAGAGGTCACAATTATGTCCACTGAAGGATGTATGACCATTTCACTGTAAATAACTGTCATATGACCAAGTAATGAGCGAAAATGCAAAGTGATATTCACTAACTCATTGCACTGATTTTGTACACAGTTATAACTATCCACTAGATATCTTTATAACGAAATAGAACTTCAAAAAACCAAAACCTGTTCAATGATTTTGATAATGTTACTAAACCCCTCAAAAAAAGTTCGGAAACTCAAGTTTCATCGATCATATCTCTCGTATTTTTTAATAAGAATACTCGAAATCGGTGTCACAATAAAGCCTCATTATATACCTTTCAAACGATGCATTATGTGTAGTGACTATGCAATTGGGGCGATTACAGTAGCCCAGAGAATAGGGAGAGGCAGGAAGTGAAATCTCGCAAAATGGCCCCAATGCATTCAATTTACGAGTGCAAGACTGTGTTGACCAGTTTTCTAAAGGTTAACATTCTATTGAATGCTGCCACCCTTTCCATTCATCAAAATTGTTGAATTTGATACCATTTTAATGGAAATTATCTCTTCCTTACGATGGCATATTAATCGTAAGGATTATGCAAATGGGGTGTGTGCAGCGAACCGGAATATGGAGATGGGTCGAGTGTGAAATCAGACAAAAAGATATGGAGTTGACAACAAATCAGAGCGTTGCATTTTTTTCGAGCTTTTGGGAGGATTTTTTAGCATTTCAAATAAAATATTCATGATTTAAATTGATATCAACGGAAAGCCCAACAACTCTTCTGTATGAAAATGTGACATTTATAATGATTTTTGTAAAGGGCGGCTGCAGGGAGATGAATGTGGGGGAGCCTCAAAAGTGACCCATTTCAAAACGCTCTGATTTGGTGTCGGTATCTGTATACCATTGTGTAGAGGATGTAATGCGACTTGAATGAGTTGGCCATGAATGAGAGGAATTCAATTGAAAACGCATGAATAGTGCCTTGAAATCAGAGCGTTTCAAAATGGGTCACTTTTGTGGCTCCCTCCCATTCATCTCCCTGCAGCCGCCCGTTCACGATAGGTGAGGCTGCGGTCCAGGGTAACTCCAAGGTATTTGGGGAACTCTTCATGCTTGACTGTTTTGCCACAGAAGGTGACATTCAGTTCTGTTTTCGCTTGTCGGTTACTGAGGTGGAAGGCAGTGGTTGTAGTCTTATTGGGATTGGGACGAAGGCGCCAGTAGATGAAGTAGTCCTCCATCTTCTTCATGTCCTCGGTGAGGGTTCTGCTAAGTACGTTGAAATCGGTGGATTGGGTAGCTAGTGCAAGGTCATCTGCATACGCAAATTTCCTGGACGTGGTCTCCGGCATGTCACTTACATAGATGTTAAAAAGCATCGGGGTCAAGACAGATCCTTGAGGGAGGCCGTCGTTGAGGGTTCTAGCCGAGCTTGTTTGTCCTCCAAGTGAAACTCTGAATCTTCTGTTGCTGAGTATGGAAGCAAGGATGCGCATGGTTGTCTGACACTTGAAGATGCGGGACGCTTTGAGTAGCAGGCCATGTCTCCATACAGTGTCGTAGGCTGATGAGAGGTCAATCAGTGCCACGCCCGTTTTGAGGGCGCGCTGATATCCTGCCTTGATGTAGGTAGTGAGGGCTAGGACTTGGTCGGAACAGCTCCTTTTCGGTCTGGAGCCTGCTTGCTCCTTTGGTAGCACAGGTTCTACCAATGGGCTAAGCCTGACTAGAAGGAGGCGCTCGAACAGTTTGTAGGATGTGCACAGAAGAGAGATGGGACGGTAGCTTGCAGGGTCGTTCGCAGGTTTCCCTGGTTTGATGATCGCTATCACTTTAGCCTCTCTCCAAGCCTTTGGGATAACTCCGGAAGAGTGGATGTATGTGAAGAATGAGGCCAGCCAGCCGCGGCCTTTTGGTCCAAGGTTCTTCAGGAATTCTGGGTAGATTCCATCAATTCCCGCAGCTTTCCCTGATTTTGTGGATGAGAGACCAATGTCGACATCTTCTCTAGTGTAAGGTCTTGCAAGTGGGGAAGTCTTAGCTGATGTTGAGTAGGATTTGGAAAGGTTCTTCTTGACTTATTTACGTGATGCCTTTGTAGAAGGTACCTTGGAATTGAGGAGCAGGCGTGAAGCAACAGCATTTGCTGTTACTTTAGGAGGTTGATGTTGAACCGGGGTTGCTGCTCCAAGATGTCGAAGAAGGTTCCAGGCCTTCCGGCTCGAGTGTGTAAAGTTGAGATCTTCTACCGTCTCTTGCCAGCGCTTTTGTCTAGCTGTGTCAAGGGAATCTAAGAGTTCTGTTGCAATGTCTGGATCACCAGTGGATTCGTACTGCTTGAGGAGCTCTTCTGATTCTGGCAGCCAGCAAGGTGTGAAGACTTTACGAAAGCCACGAGGGATGTGTTTCTTGGCAGTGTCCTTGAGGATATTGCAGAAGGATGTGTAGTTTTGGGGACTGGTTCAAGATTGGTGATTTGCTCCTCCACGTCATCTGTAAAGGCTTTCCAGTCAGCTTTCCTAAAGTTCCATCGTGGTTGGGGCTTTGATTGGATAAGAGGTATCTCTACTCCAATATGGATTAAAGCTGGGCGATGTTGGCTATGAGGGAAGAGAGGAAGTATCTTGCGAGATGCATGTAGTGGGCGGCCATTGCTGGTTTTGGACAGGAAGCAGAGATCCGGATTGTAATCCCTTCTCCATCTGCTTGAGTGGAAAGTTCCCGGTTGTTTGGCATCATGAAGGAGGTAACGGTCGCAGGCTGATGCCCACATATCCAGTTGCTCTCCATTCTCGTCATCTTTGGCATAGCCCCAGGATGAGTGATGACTGTTGAAATCTCCAGCATGGACTTCAGGGTAGGTATGGGTCTGAAGTGCAGGAGAGGGCCAGTTCGTTTTTGGTGGTTTATATATGTTTGTAATTGTTATATCTCCAACTTTCACGGTGGCCGTGAAGATGTCATTATTGGAGGATTCCTCAAGGACACAGAAGTATGTCAGGTCATGTCTAAGGTAGGTAGCAACTCCATACTTGGCGTGGTGCACGGCCGCAATGAGCTTGAAGCCGTTGACGCGGAGCTTAGATGCACACGTCTCATCACGGATATGGGTTTCTTGTAGAAGGATAATATCGATGTCGAGATCCTTTGTTGATCTAGCGAGGTCACTTTTTGCGCGTGACATACCTTCCGCATTAATTTGGTATATGCGGAGAGATGTCCCTATTATGCGAGATGGTTGGCCTTGATAAGGGCCATTACGGGACGTTTTGCCCTGAGGAGGGCCATTCGTAGATTGACTTGGGGAAGTCATCGCTGATACACTAGGTTGTTGGTTGCGCATGTCTGGTTGATGGCATTAGTAAGGAAGGTTTCCAAACAGGGTGGACCACGAGAAGGTTGCCATCTTCCACCCAATGTCCATCTTCCAATGGACATTATGACCATATTATATTCGTCATTGCTTTGTAAAGTTGTAGCAAGCGATGTTCCAAATTCATTCGATTTGTGAATGTATTTCTTCATCATTCAAAAGTGTAAATATTTTATTGGTTTTAAAATAAATGAAATAAACACATACAATAAGCAAATACAATGTTGCATAATTGAACTAACTGTTGATGATTTCCTCGCTTAATAAGTCGTTTAGTCAAATGTTTGAATGGAATTGTATTCTATCAGGTCATGTCGATGTTACTTTTTTGTATTAGCAACTATAACATGTCATTTTATCAGCTAAGAAATTAAGGCATGGAATAATAATTAAAAGGTCGTAGTCAAAGCGTAAGGGCACACTTTTGTTAGTACATAAGATTTTATTTGGGCATAAGTCTAATGATGATTATATCTACATATCCATCAGCAAAGAGTGACAACACTTAATTTGATGAAAATTTGTCGGCAAAAAGTAATTTGGAAAAGCAAAAATAGGTATACTGAACGTCGCGCTTTAATATTACATGAAATTGTCCTAATTGCACTAAACGATTCGCGTATAATAGGAAGCAAGCGGCAACATGGAAGGGATGGGAATGGGAGTGGTGCACGAGCCTATTTGCCCCACAATCATCTATGTGTTATTTTCAAAATGTCTTAATAGTTTCCCTATTACCAGCTGGAACAGAAACAAAGAAGGGCAACTGCCCGGGGGTTCATGTCTCCATGGGCGTACGTGAACATTTGACCCGTGGGGGGGGGGGGGGGGGGTTGCCCGTATATCACCGTCTGTTATCTAAACATAATTATCTTCCCCCTGAAAATATAGTTTTGAATTTACATTACATAAGAAATGGATTATTGAAAAGGTGTTTTCGTTCCAATACGCGTTGACTAGTTGTAACCCCTCGGGGAAACAGCCTCCCTCACCCCCCCCCCCCCCCTCAAAAAAGAAAAAAGAAGACAAAAGAATGACAATGGTTTCGGTAAAAATCATCTGCTTATAAATCGTCCATCATTTTGTACCTAAAAGCAATGTGTATCAATTTAGGAGAACTGTTATTAGTATGTTGATTAGACACAGGTGATGACAGGCACCCATCTGATCGTGCCACGATATTAAAACACACAAAGGCGGCCACACAGGTACACACCCACACACTCAGACACACATTCGCACGCATGCATACACACATATACAAACACGCGCATACGCACACATACTCGCACATACACACATGCACGCACATACACGTACACATGCACGCAAACACACACACCAACACACACACATACACACGCACACATACACATTCGCATGCAAGCGTATATACATACACGCACATACGCATACACACGCGTACAAACATACATGCACGGACATACGCATCCACGAGCACACATACAAGCACACGCACACACACACACCCACACACACATACATACACGCACATAAACGCATGCATTCACACACATACACACACATACTAATACACATGCACACATACACGCACGCATATACACACACATACGCATACATATATATAGATACATACATACACGCATAATATTATACGCGAATAAATACACGAATATATGCATACACACGCTACATCCATACACGTACACACACACACACACACACACACACACTCACACACACGCACACACATACACACATGCACACACATACGCATACACACACACATATATACGCACAAACGCATACACATACATACACGCACAGGGGCGTCGATCCTGGGGGTGCAGGAGGGGGGAGGGGGCAGTCGCCCCTCCAATACAAATATTGGGGGGGCGAACATATCATTTCGCCCCACCAATAATTCCGAAAATGAGGAAGAAAAAAATCGAGTGATATAATTCCAAAGAGGGGAAAGACACATTTATCAATAATTAATCTTCAAAATAGCCGTTTTTAGTTTGAAAAGGACTGTAAATCTCTTTTTTTTGCATGCAGTTTCTCATATTGCAAGTTTCATTTTGGTTGCGGGAACTCACCTTTCGAAATGTGTTGGGCAGTGTAATTTCTCAAACGCACACCTCAAACGAAGTTTATTAAACCCTCAACTATAGATCGCACACCGTCACAGAAAATAAAATAATCTGAAATATATCTTTCAGTCAATTCGGTCCATATGCGCTGAATGCAAATCAAATTGGAATATCATGTCCCCCCACATTTGAAAGTGGAGGAGATTGTCCCCCTCCCTTTGTCATTATGTATGTTTGGTTCCATACTTATATACTTCATATTACGTGAAATTGGTGGTAATTTCTGGCGGAAAGGCAAATGTCAGTGTTCCTCTGGGGCACTTTAGAACCCTTACAGTAATTCATGCCTTTCTGTGCTCAGGACAATACATCGTGAATGGTCGTAGACCGCCCTCGTTGGGTCCACACGGCATGACAGCATCACGTCAGCTGTTAGATGGTTGTGCCCATTCTAACCCCGCACCAAATCGCACAATTTCACGCCTTAAAAATACAAAAGCTCCCTACTGTGGGAGGGGGACACGTCCCCCTCCCACACCCTCCCCCGCTCGGTCACTTCGCTTCCTCGCACTGTCTCTCCTCCACTTTTGAGAAGTTGTTGACGCCCTTGCTTAATTTCATGGGAGCCCAATGCCCTAGACTCTAATGGCTCTATAGTATACAGGATCACGCGAATCCATCTCATGCAAGGCTCAATCTTTTCCTCGCTATGCCCTTTAAAAATACGTTACGAGTAGGTTCACTATTTTATACAATTTTAACACCCATGATAAGAGTTGCACATGTCTGAAATCTAAAAGCATCCGGGGGCTCCGCCCCCTGGACCCCCATTATTGTCCCCAAATGTGGGTGCCCCCTAAAGTCAGGTCTTCGAGCCATCAAGACACTTTCAATGAGCGCATAATAAAACTTCCGGGCATGCCAATGTGGGGCTTTTAGCTCTCTCAGTGGTCACTGTGGAACATTTTTCAAATTTCGCCCCTCAATCGCAAAAACGGATCGACGCCCCTGTACACGTAGATACGTATACACACACATATACATGCACATGCACATACTTACACAAATTATGCATATTTACATACATACGTAAATACATACTTACACGCACATACTTATACACACGCATATATACATACATACACGCACATACTTATACACACGCATACATACATACATACATACATACATACATACATACATACATACATACATACATACATACATGCACACACACCCAAACATACGCAAACACACTCTCCACAAGCACACATGACATCGATTAAGTTATCTTCTTTACATAGCCTTTATTATTTTGAACAGTCAAGAATTAAACTAAACGTTTCATACAAAGTAAGAACAAAATACAAACATTAATGAAATGAATAAAACGAATATTACTAGCGATATTATTTCCGATATTAATGAAATGTATTATAAAGTCAAATATTGGTTCTCTTACACTTTAACTTACACGTACACTAACACTTACACATTAAGGGGATAGTACAGTTTGGGTTAAACAGAATGTTAGTAGCTAAACCAGTTATTATTCAACACTAACAGTTATAATTCAATGATGCTTGAATGGTAGAAAAATATATGAACGGCTGAGTTACAAGGCTGTTTTGATTCAAAAAGTAGCTGTTAACGAAATTAAGGGCCTCCTAGAAATCTCAAGTTTTAACCATTTTTAAAATCAAAATATTTGAATTTGATGTTTGATAAAAAAAATTATTTGTTAGAGAGATGATCAAAAACAACTTTAAATCCATTTTGGTATATTTTCAGAAATGTGTAGGATTTATAAACATTTGCTTACATTATTAAATAAACGTTGGTTCCCACACACTTATTCCAATCTGATATATTTATGGATATTTCAGCCGTTTCTGAAGCGATTTTGATCAAACAAAGTTGATACTTCCATTAACATTGTGTGCTTTTTCAAATGTTACGCTTAATTTGTCATTACCTCAAAAAACAATTCTTACTTGAATCGCCCTCTAAACCAAAACTGAACTACCCCTTTAAATACTGCTTTATAATTACCATTACACGCTTTATTACAATAACATTTCTTTGCTGTACAATTGATCTGTTCTTGCTAATACAAACAAGTAACATCGACATGACCTAATAGAATGACTTTTATTTGAACTATTTGAAATATAGATTGCAACGCATCAACGATGAATTCAATTACGTAACAAAATATTTTCTTTATTAATTGATTTTAAATACAGTCAAATAATTACAAATTTCAATGATCAAGAGACAAAATATACATTCATATATCTAACGTATCAGGGACATCGTTGTATACTTACGAATATTATCACAATGAATGGAAAAGCAAAATGTTGCTACATCTCTACAAAACAATGAAGAATTTAATTAAGTTCACAATTTTCATTTACTACTTTCTTTAATATGTAGATTCTACCAACTATGTACAGAATCATATAGATAGCAATTGAAAGCAGCACTAATAAGTTCAATTATGTGATATTGTATTTGCCTTATAAACAGTCTGGACTAGTCTTGGAAAGGAGGGATCGTGTATGATCTCCTTTTAAAGGGATTATTTTTACACCAATTCAAATGCTAAGAAACGAATTTGAATTTATCTACAATATATACATATAGCTGCAGTGACAGAATCAGCGAAATTGAATGCACGTAATATAATTTATTTGATCAGTTTACGTTGCTCTCTTGTCAACCCTTTCAGTTGAATTGCCTTGCTGTAAGACCTAATTGGCCCTCGCGCTGAACAATAATGCATTTTCGAACTGATCAACATGGTTGAAATAGTATACAAGAGGTTTTATATGGTAACATCTTAACAATAACATCGTTAAATGCAGAAATATAAGGAAAGTTCCATAAACGGCGCTCAGATGGGACCAACATTTCACAGCTTGTTTGGCCCGTACTCGTTAGATTGAATTCCCATAGCAACCCACTCGAATTCGCGTGCGACGTGGTTTGCACAGAATGCGGGTTAAGTGAGTCCTTGGTGATTGACAGCTAGACCGTCGCATTTTATTGCTCAAATAATCAATTCATCATACATTTTTTTTTCCAACGTTTTCCATTTACAGATTAGTTATGATATTCTTTCACATTTTCGCTGATAACAGCGTATATTGCATGTTGTGTATGCAGGGAGTTTCCCATTACAGCTTGTTTGCGTTAATACAGGAACAACCAGTTTCCCGTCAACAATGTGCTGACATTTACTATTCGTACGACGTACATTTTGAAATTATTCCACAAGCACGACATCTCATTATCAATGCCAATAATCGAGCACAGAAAAGTTTAGTCACTTAAACATCTATACAAAGCAAAAGAAAACTGTCATTTCGAATGATAGTAAAATAAAACATTATATCTTTATTAGACTTTGAACACTCCTTTTCTCATAATTGTTAACTTTACAATTTTAATGACGTTCACTATCATCTGCACAGATGACCGACGATCCAGTACATTGCAGCTGCTTGTGTTATAATGTATTCTGTTTTATTCTGTTCAATTTAATAGAGATCCCATCATTAATCATGATACATTGCACTACTAAATGCAATCAAATTACTATACGGCACATAAGCTATTTTCAAGGGGTAGTACAGTTTTGGTAAGGCTGAACTTTAGTAACCAAACCTGGACAATAACATTACTAACTAATAGTTATAACTCTACCATGCTCGAAAGGTATACAAGATTACAAACGACTAAGTAAAAAGCTTGTTATCATTTTTAAAAAGCCATTAAAACACAAGAGGGCGCTTTCTAAAAAGGCATTGCTTTCAAACATTTTTCCTAACAAATTATGCATGTGATGTTTTATTGAAATAATGATTAAATAGAGAGATCATCAACAACTATTTAAAAAACGCTTTTAAACATTTTTGAAAAAGCGCAAGCATTTTTTAATTGTTCGAAAAAACATCTTATTATTTGGCGCCAAATAATTATAGGGTCAGATATATTCATTGATATTTCATTGCATGTTCTCTCAAATTCGACACTAATTTTTCATTACCTTACAAAAAAAATTGTGATGAGCAGCGCACTCTCTACCAAAACTAAACTACCCCTTTAATGTAAGTGATGCAAGAAACATATGAATATGTCTGAACTTGAAATTACTATAACAAAACGTAACATTTGTATTATTAACTAGTCACTAAACTTCGAGAAACCGAGAATTACAGACTATACAAATATATTTGTACTACAATTTTGAAACGCGGTTTGCAGTGTAAATGTGAACATTTTACTTAAAGTTACTCTCTACTTACTCGTCACATATAATCGCTACTCTGCTGAATGCTTGAAATAACTATTAAAACGTCCCATTCGTATTAACTCCTGACTGAAACCGAAAAAAGCTTTCCTCTTAGAATTACAGACTACTCATATATATTTGTACTACACTTTTTAAATTCAGATTTCGGTGTAAATTTGACAATTTTATTGCAATTGCATCCTACATCACCAGTTGACAGATGACGGCATACTCTCCACTGCAGCCTGTGTCATTCCAGCCATCCTCTTTCAAGACGATACAGTTTTCGCTTGTCCCATTAGATGGTTCACCTGGGGCCCATGCTGTGGGAATGAATACAACATTGAAAACAATATAAAAGTGCGAGAAATCCATCGTTGTTTGAATTGTATCGTTTCGAGACTCGATACAAGTTATTTAACCCTATAGCGTACAATGCAATCGAAATTGCCTCTCCGTCTATCACCTGATCTGACAAACGTCCGCCATCTTTAAAATACACAACAAACTGTTCACCGCAAATGTCACGACTGCAAACACATTTCGTCTAGTTTGTTACAAAAATAGAATCAATCTTTTGTAATAAGCATGATAAGGGGACTTACCTTTGTGTTGTGTTTGTATCCTTTTGTAACACATTCAATGAAGTACATGCACATGTATTCTATAGTTCATACATCTAGTTCGTCCAATTTAATAACTCAAACTAATTTAAATTGTGAATACATGTGCTAGTTAGCGAGGCCATTTAACCGAAAATTTACAGTAACAAGGATCACTGCTGGATCATAATATGATGAAGATTTTATACTGACGTATATCTGAAAGAAAGAGTACGGCCCCATTGCAGAAAGAGTTGCGATCGAATGGAAAGTTGAAATGAATTATGACTAAATGCGCAAATCTGATAAGGTAAACTGTGCACATTTTCTGACTTGCAATTAATTGCTACTTTACAATCGATTGCAACTATAGGTTTTCCCATCCATTTTCAAACAATCGTCATTTAATTGAATGAATTGTTAACTTTCATTTTTCGTCTCCAGAAGTCCGGAACGTGCAATTGCTATTTGCAATTGCGATCGAGCGTGTTATGTAATGTTCGAATTCGTCATTGTTCATTCGATTTCAGGACTTCGTCGTTCAAATTCGTCATGCAGTTAGGTTTCTCTGTTTCATATCGATTTCTCATAAGGGTTTATACAAATGATTTCACAACCGATGACTTTATCAATAATCGTTTCTAAAACGATTAACTGAACAAAAAACTATTAATATTGATATTGCAAAGCACAAACGGACGGGTGCTGTCGGAAAGTACAGTATGATTGATTGATTTATCCATACAATACATTTATGCATGAAGAGTTGCGACCTGCATGTGATACAATAAGGATGCGCACACATGTTTTTCAAATGATGTAAAATATGTCAAATAAATAAACTTTTAGGAATTTCCGAAGCACAAAACAAACATAGACAATGGGATCCAACATGCAAAAGATGTTAATGAATGGAGATTGACATAAATTATAAAATTGTATCGCTTTCTCTATAGTCTGACGAATTTGAATGAAAATTAACGAAGTTGAATGCACAATGACAAAATTGATCATCACATTGTACACCAGCAAGTGGGATAGGACAAAATTGAATGAGCTTTGACTAAAATGAATGGAAATTGACGAATTTGATTGGAAAAGCACGAGCTTGTGTGCGCAATGACGAAATCCAACATTACATATGCACATTCCGGACTTTTCGAGACGAAATTGAAGTTAACAAGTAATGAAATTGAATAACGATTGTTTGAAAATGAATGGAAAACCTATATTTTGGCAACGGGGCCTATACATGTTTTACACGATGTACGTTCGGGGCAATTACTCACCCCTATAAACGGAGATCGTCCCGCTGGCATCGGCCTCGCATACGAACTCTTCTCCCTCCCCTTTGCGATGACAGTTTATCCAAGTAAGTTTAGACTCTCCACAATTCTCGGCGAGGTGAGACACTGACCGGCAGAATGCTTTGACGTCACGAGTCTCGTTCCTAGACCTTGGAAATAGAAGAGATACGTTGCGCGTCGTTGCGTTGTTGGTGATCGGGCCGAGGCCGCTGCAGTAGTCACGTGCTGTGTTCCCGTTCATGTTATCCGGGGCCACACGGTAGCACTTGCCATCGTAACACTTCCACTCTGCGAATTAAATGGTATTCGAAAACAATGTGTGGCTATCATTCTGCATTAGATGTTTCTAAACGTGGGAGTTTTATTAAAGGGGCCGTCACAAATCACAAACGAAGCCCGCCAGACTTCTCTGCGAGCTCAAAAGGGCATTCTTACCAGGACGACGGCTGGTGTCTGCGCGAATACTGCGGGCTCCGCCGCGTTTTTCAGGGTTCGGCCGACGTTCGCAGGGCACCGAAACCTGCTCCCAAGTCAGCGATTTTCAAACGCCGACTTTTGAGGTCGCAGAGCTCGTAAACTGGTCGCCCGTAGATTGCTCGGGCATCGGCAGATATTCGGGCGGCAATTTAACGATTTTAAACCATTTTGGGCTTTAAAATTCGGAGGGGGGTCGGAAGAGCTGCGTGGCCGTCGCACGAGCTCCCTACGATACCCGAACGACCTCCTCCCGTATACCGCCCGAATTGTACAAAAATCGCGCGTGCTTCGAGCACACTTCGTGTTGGTGTCGGGCCGCAGTCGGGCGGCTTCTACGGTCCCCGACCGGGCTCCTCCTGCCAACTCAGGGATTTGGCCCCTGGCCACGGAAGACACCCGCCCGTGCATCGACCGGAGCCCGCCCGGACGTCACCCGGAAGCCCAACCGGCAGTCGCCCGGTTGTCGGACGAGCACCGACATATCTATTTATCATCGACCGAAACTTGAACGGCGCACACCCGTATGTCTATCAGGTATCGTCCGACTACCATTTGTTTACCGGCGGGCCCCGGACGATTTCTTATCACTAATGTTCAAAGGTTCCGCCAGAGCCCCGTCCAATATGTGACAGGGTAGATTTTTAAGAGAAAATACGCTCGACTCCCTGGCGGATTTGAAACTCGACGACCTCCTGGCGATCCACAAATTTGGCTGGAGTCCGTTTGATTTGTGACACAGGCATAAGCATGGGAAAACAGGAGATACATTGCGCGTGGTAACGATTATATAGTAAGGGCTCGGCTACGTCACTATAACTTCAGACGAAATGTAGTTTGCATGTGTTTTTCTAAAAATATATTTCACTTTCAACTAAAATATAGAATACAAATACATCTCTTTATTACATAATTTGCTATCAGTTTATTCAACTGATATACGGGGTATCCAATCATGTCTAGATATGAGTTGATCTAATCCTGGTCCTGTTTCATGGTAGAGATCCCATTTTATTTAATTGAAACTTATGTTTTGTTTTCATTGAAACCAATTTTGTGCGAACATCGTCTTGCCCTTTAACCCCACAGTCAAGACAGTGCCATGCATGTTATCGTAAGTCTATAATTTCAAATGAAAAACTACAATGCTTTCCCCACAATAAGTTTTCACACAAAACAATAATTGAATATTAGCAAAGAAATGTGACGGATTACTGAAGACCAGTGCTTTAATAGTTGGCTCTAATGAGCTCTAATGACGGCGGTACTTCCCTTTTTAATGCTCGTTTATATACATATATGAGTATAAGAGGACAGTTGTCTTGACATACATACCACAAGAGTCGCCACTCCACCCGGGTTCGCAGACACATGTAAACTCGTTCAACCCGTCTTTGCACAGTCTCTGAGCCAGATGTTCACACGGGTTACTGGCGCATTCGTCTATATCTGAAATAGTAAAACAAAAAAATGGAAATAGCTATAATAATGGGGGTACTCTAGTTATAATACTACTTTACCGCCTTCTTGAGTTCACAACTTATTAACCTTGAATATTGATACAATGACTTCCGTTGCAAAACGCATAAAACGCCAGTTTTGACAATCATAAAGTAAGGCGCCGCTATTGTAACACCAACCAGTGCCATTGATTTTTTCTTCATAATTATGATCAAGGTTTATTTCTTGACAAAACATTTTTATTTTCGTATCATCATTAACACTCACAATTATCGCTAAATGACACCAATTTAGAAATTGAGATTTGGAATAAATCAATTACCAATGTTGCAGGTACTTCCAGTCCATCCGGGCTCGCAAGTGCATCTGAAACCATCCATTGTGCTGTAACACTGGCCCTGTTCACAGGAGTTGCTCCAACAAGCGTCTCCAGCAATTAGACGTGTGGATACAAAAATATAAAAAAATATTATTACTATTAGTTGCGTTTAGAACTAAGTCACTTTAATCATTGTTGATAGTCCTATGGTAAAGCCGCTATTGTTACACCAAGAACTAATGCTTTTTATATGATTCAATAACTACATATTAAGGTGCATTTATTGAAGTTAATATCAACAGTATCGTAACTCATTTGTAATAGTTTGGTCCATCTTGATCAGGTTGAAGAGCTTCAAGAAAACATAAGAAATACATTTCTTTTAAACAGCATACTTTCAAGTTTCCTGGAAAATGATCATATTCGTCTGTCAAATAGAAATACCGGAAATATCTCAAAAACAATGGACATGGTGTACTCAATGATTCAAACTACTATGAATATTAAAAGAAAACATTACGGCTGCTTCAAATTGATACTTAATAGTTGGCTGCTCTGTACATTATTTGTATAAAAATATCAATGAATATATAATAGATTACACGTATGCAATCAAGTGACAGGGGACTCATTCAAAATTAAATTTTAATCAGAGATGAAATTGGACTCAATTTCAACAAGATGTATGCCTCCGCATATATAAGCAGAGTCACCTTTGACCTTTAACCCAGCGACCCTTTAAATTGTATCAGTTCATTGGCCGTTCAAGATACATTCATGTACCAAGCTTTGCGACAATAAGTCAATTGGTTCTTGAGATATCATAACGGGCTATTTGGCATTATGTGATGAGCCATGCGACCTTTGAACTCATGACCCAAAAATCGAATTAGTTCATTGGCTCCTCAGGATACACATGCATGTACCAATTTTGGTGACAATAAGTAAATCGGTTCTTAAGAATCCGCAATAACGATCTATTTTCACATAAATAATGAAACTGTGACATTTGTCCTTTGACCTCTTAACCCAACAATTTATTCAGTTCATTCGATTTTCAAGATACGTAGATGTACTTAGCTTGGTCGAAATCCGTCAACCGGTTCGTGAGATATCGCGATAACGAGAACAGCCAGAAAACATAATGCCTCCGACCACTTCGTTGCCGAGGCATACAAATGTTGATCACACAGAGACGCAAAAAATCACATATTAATGAAGATTATGCAATGCGATTTACAAATGAAGTAAGGACTCAGTTCCTTATCATTTTTCATTGGCTTCTCGATCTTATCAGATTTCTACATACGATTCCCTGATGGGTAGATACAAGTCAATATTTTAAAACCGTTCATACCTTGAACGGGACCTGTCCCGTAAAGCTCCATTCTCAAGCTGATGTGTCTCTGCCAGGTAACGGGCAGAAGACGCAGATACCGGCACATTACCGGGGATGGGAGGGTGTTCCGAACCACTGTGTCTCGATCAGAATTAGCTTCAAGGACCTGTGTAAAGAGGATAAACATAGTGCACATAATATATATATATACTAAGCTGAAAAGTCATAACAGGTCCTCCCATTGTTAAGTCAAAATAAAACAGTCAAGTATTCAAACCTTACACTAAATAAAGTGTACCGGTATCAGCTTTGTAAAGCTTCATCAAACACGTTGTATAGCCTTTTGAATGATCAACATTCATAGTTATTGGGAATGATGCACTCTTATATTAGTCATCATCGATACTAACAACCGCACTGTCATTCCCCTGTACCATATGGAAACTGTTTCATAGCTACCTATGACAATAAGATTCATTTTTTTAAAGGAATGCGAGCATTTAGAGAGGTATTATTCTGGAGTATGTTACCTTTCTAAATTAATGTTTATTTTGAATTAAATCCAACCGAAACGCTCACAAAACCGTACTTGGGTTTACCTTACAGACAGTGTATTAACATTAAACTCAGTTTGAGAGGGGTACTATGTATGTTCATATCGTTCATTTAGTTTTCGAATACCAACAAGTTGTATATATTTATTATTTCCAATTTCTATCAAAGTAGCATTAACGCTTCGATAGCGTATAATAGTTTTCAATGTACATTTATAACTAAGATCATATATGAACTACAAATAGTGTATACATATTGGGTGATTTCAAGTACAGTGTTAGAGGCTGGTGTTAGTGTTATCTCAACATGAACACCGGCCAAATCAGGCGTATGAATGAATTTCTGTCGGCGTCAAGCTATCGATATGCTGGTGTTAGGCTATTGATACTAATATCAGTATCGTCTTCAATCTTTACGCTGGTGTAAGAGCTCAGATTAATAGCTTTTCTGACCCCCTAACACTAACACCAACACCAACACTAAACTTGAAATCACCCAATGTATTTGAAATTAAATGAAATGGATTTAGCAAACCAAACGTCGTTTACAAAGAGAATAAAATCAACGAATAATCTCAATATCTCCCGAATACTATTCGACCTAATCATACCGGGTTGTTTTACTTAAATGAAAAGCCGTGAGAAGAGGCAGGATTCAACATAACATCGATTAATCTAAGTGATTAAAATATGGAACTTACTAAATCTACTCCACTACCTGTAACAGTGTCAAATGTCACACCGTCCAAGCTGTAGGTCACCTTGTAGCTCGTAACCCATTGGGAATGGTCCTGATGACGTCCTTGTGTTGCCACAGCAACGACACGATACGTAGAGCCGAGATCAACCTGAATGTGTCATAGTATAATATGATAAGCCGTCATTATCATTACTATTATAATACAAACGAACGTAAGATATTCATTTTTCTGGTGCCATTTTCATCTTGTGTTTGTAATGCAAAATAATAATAACACAAATACACATGCGACTACAAATAGTAATAATAATACTGATAATACACAATAACAATAATACTACTAATAATAACAATAGTACTACTAATAATACCAATATTTAATATTATGGTGTCATTTTTCATATTTTGTTTGTAATTTAATAACACAAATACAAATGTTACTACAAATAATACTAATAATCATAAACCAGTAACAATAAATTAATCAATAATGATGATACTACAACTATTAATACTAATTATTGTAAGAGAATACAAAATAACAATACAAAATAATAATAATAACAATGAACATGATAATGATATAATAATAATAATGCAATGGAGGTATTGTATAGGCTATGTTAATAGTATGTAACATTATGAATGCATATTATATACATTTAATGTTGATTACAGAAATATAGATCACAAGTAATTGATACTACACTTATATTGTTACAATTAATTTGAGTTCCAACAAACATCATTGCAATATAATTAACTATACGTATGATGACGTACCTATAACATACTTATTTTATTAACATATAACGATGTATATTTTGATTCACATAGTTAATAGTTCCTCTTTAAAATGAAACAACCCATTTTCTTACCTGAATCCATTGATTTGCGTCATTTGTACGGGCGCACCATGCTCCCACCCTGGCACCGTCAGGAACCGCATTCAACCGGCCCCGTCTGGCTCCGTGATTCGCATTATACTCGCTAGAGGCACTCATACTTGAATCAGGGATGGTTTTGGACTCAATTCCAAGAGGAGCATCTTTCAAAGAAAAAGTAATCCATTTAAATCAGGGATAGTCTCGGTGCAAAATGATGTGTCATCATTTAAGTATTATGGTTAGACAGAGGATCCCTTATGTAATAAATTTTCATTTTTTTGTGAATACATAATATTTAATTACAGTATTATACTATTTGTTTTACTTTGTATTCATGTTGATCTATCATCACTGTATTGCAGTATGCAAGCACAATCGTACTGTTAATTCTGTCTTCGTATCTCTATGTATGCACACTCTTCTCATGCATCCATCATACACCCCCTAGCTTGTATCTGTCTTGTATTATTACCATTCTCTATCTCCATCCCTTCCCCTTCTATCTCTCTTGTATTATTACCATTCTCTATCTCCATCCCTTCCCATCATACACCCGCTAGCTTCTATCTGTCTTGTATTATTACCATTCTCTATCTGCATCTCTTCCCATCATACACCCGCTTGCTTCTATCTGTCTTGTATTATTACCATTCTCTATCTGCATCCCTTCCCATCATACACCCGCTAGCTTCTATCTGTCTTGTATTATTACCATTCTCTATCTGCATCTCTTCCCATCATACACCCGCTAGCTTCTATCTGTCTTGTATTATTACCATTCTCTATCTGCATCTCTTCCCATCATACACCCGCTAGCTTCTATCTGTCTTGTATTATTACCATTCTCTATCTGCATCCATTCCCATCATACACCCGCTAGCTTCTATCTGTCTTGTATTATTACCATTCTCTATCTCCATCCCTTCCCATCATACACCCGCTAGCTTCTATCTGTCTTGTATTATTACCATTCTCTATCTCCATCCCTTCCCATCATACACCCGCTAGCTTCTATCTGTCTTGTATTATTACCATTCTCTATCTCCATCCCTTCCCATCATACACCCGCTAGCTTCTATCTATCTTGTATTATTACCATTCTCTATCTCCATCCCTTCCCATCATACACCCGCTAGCTTCTATCTGTCTTGTATTATTACCATTTTCTATCTCCATCCCTTCCCATCATACACCAGCTAGCTTCTATCTGTCTTGTATTATTACCATTCTCTATCTCCATCCCTTCCCATCATACACCCGCTAGCTTCTATCTGTCTTGTATTATTACCATTCTCTATCTCCATCCCTTCCCATCATACACCCGCTAGCTTCTATCTGTCTTGTATTATTACCATTCTCTATCTGCATCTCTTCCCATCATACACCCGCTAGCTTCTATCTGTCTTGTATTATTACCATTCTCTATCTGCATCTCTTCCCATCATACACCCGCTAGCTTCTATCTGTCTTGTATTATTACCATTCTCTATCTGCATCCCTTCCCATCATACACCCGCTAGCTTCTATCTGTCTTGTATTATTACCATTCTCTATCTCCATCCCTTCCCATCATACACCCGCTAGCTTCTATCTGTCTTGTATTATTACCATTCTCTATCTCCATCCCTTCCCATCATACACCCGCTAGCTTCTATCTGTCTTGTATTATTACCATTCTCTATCTCCATCCCTTCCCATCATACACCCGCTAGCTTCGATCTCTCTTGTATTATTACCATTCTCTATCTCCATCCCTTCCCATCATACACCCGCTAGCTTCTATCTGTCTTGTATTATTACCATTCTCTATCTCCATCCCTTCCCATCATACACCCGCTAGCTTCTATCTGTCTTGTATTATTACCATTCTCTATTTCCATCCCTTCCCATCATACACCCGCTAGCTTCTATCTATCTTGTATTATTACCATTCTCTATCTCCATCCCTTCCCATCATACACCCGCTAGCTTCTATCTGTCTTGTATTATTACCATTTTCTATCTCCATCCCTTCCCATCATACACCAGCTAGCTTCTATCTGTCTTGTATTATTACCATTCTCTATCTCCATCCCTTCCCATCATACACCCGCTAGCTTCTATCTGTCTTGTATTATTACCATTCTCTATCTCCATCCCTTCCCATCATACACCCGCTAGCTTCTATCTGTCTGTTATTATTACCATTCTCTATCTCCATCCCTTCCCATCATACACCCGCTAGCTTCTATCTGTCTTGTATTATTACCATTCTCTATCTCCATCCCTTCCCATCATACACCAGCTAGCTTCTATCTCTCTTGTATTATTACCATTCTCTATCTCCATCCCTTCCCATCATACACCCGCTAGCTTCTATCTGTCTTGTATTATTACCATTCTCTATCTCCATCCCTTCCCATCATACACCCGTTAGCTTCTATCTGTCTTGTATTATTACCATTCTCTATCTCCATCCCTTCCCTTTTCTGTGTTATGTTGACTGGCTCTCATTGCTTGGTTCACCCATAATGTCAATGCACTTTTGAATGTAATTGAATGGTCTTTGTTGTTTGTTCGATTGTGAGCTTTCACTATATTGACTATAGTTTTCCAGTAATAACCCGCCTTGTACACGACAGAGATATAGAGATTTCAAACGAATTTTCAGGGAAATAAACCAAATTACCAATGCTGCAGTTACTACCGGTCAATCCCGGCTCGCAGGTGCAGTTGAGACTATTAAAGGGGAATTCCACCCCAGAAATGTGATGTTTGCTATAAAATGAAGTGAATATGAAGAATCCTGATCGAAAATCTGAGCCAAAACGGTAGAGCAATAAAAAAGTTATGACAGGATGAACTTTGCTCCGATTTTTAGTATCGTTCGCAATTGCTATCGATCGTGACGTCACTTGCGAGCTGCAGCCATTTTGACTTCTACATGGAAATTTTACAAAATTTAAATGTTCTTAATAACAAAGCAAATTTATGAGCTTACAAATTCCAAAGAGGTTGGCCCATTGATATTCTTCTATGAATTCGTGAAAACAAGCAGAGAAAATTTAATTTTTAGCAACGAAAATGAGAAATAAGTGTATTTTCATGTACTAAAGCCATGGCGAGTTGCTCGTCAATGATGTTGTATATGGCGGCAATTTTGAAACGATCACTCATTACTACATGATGTTCAAATAGGTATAACTCCCGTGTTTCTTGTCCAATTTTGATCAGATTTTCACCAATTATGCCTCTTATTCTGCTTATTCAAATAACGAATGGTTTTATCAGGCCCGGAATACCCCTTTAAATGTGCTGTTACACTGGCCATGTATGCAGGGGTTGCTCCAACATGCGTCTCTGGCTAAGTATGTGGATAAAGAACAAAGAAACCATTATTACTATAAGAAGCGTTTATAACTCAGTCGCATTAGCATTAATCAGTGTTGATAGTTTTAGAGTCAAGCCACTATTGTAGCACCAACTATCGTTATTTTAATGATTATATAATTACATATCAAGGTATATGGATTGAATTTAATATCAACATTATCGTTGACTTGCTTTAACAAAACAAAACAAATACATGCATAAAACAACATAATTCAAGTTTGCTAGGTAATTATCTTATCACTCTGTTGCAAAATATCTCAGTCTGATAAACAAAATTCAGATATTGCGCTTTTCAGATCTTCAGACAAATAAATAAATTACCAATGCTGCAGTTACTACCGGTCCAACCGGGCTCGCAGGTGCAGTTGAAGTCATCCAAAGTGCTGTTACACCGGCCATGTACACAGGGGCTGCTCCAGCAAGCGTCCCTTGCTATGTATGTAGAGAAAAGGAAACTATTATAACTATTAGTAGCGTTTATAGCCCTGTCGTTTTAATCAGTGTTGATAGTTTCAAAGTAAAGCCGGTATTGTGACACAAAATAATGCGATTAAAATGATTCCACAATTACATATCAATATATATTTATTAAAGTTAATATCAACAGTAACGTACATGTTCTTATAATTGGAAACAGTTTGTTCCACCTCGATCAGGTTAAATTGCCTTAAAAAAAAACATATCAATTAATTATAAAAACCGAATTAAAGTTTGCTAGGTAAATGTATCTAAAACAAATACCGGAATTACAGTATTTCAGTTGCACAACAATATTGCGCTTTCCAACTGAATACTTCAATTAAAACAATTAATCACCAATGCTGCAGTTACTACCGGTCCATCCGGGCTCGCAGGTGCAGTTAAAATCATCCAATGTGCTGTTACACCGGCCATGTATGCAGGGGTTGCTCCAACAAGGTTCTCTGGCTATGTAAGTGGATACAAAAAAAAACGTTATTACTATACGAAGCATTTAGAACTCATTTCGCATTAGCTTTAACCAGTGTTGATCGTTTTAGAGTTAAGCCACTATTGGAGCACCAAATATCGTTATTTAAATGATTCTGTAATTACATATCAAGGTATATTGATTGAATTTAATATCAACATTATCGTGATGTAATAGTTGACTTGCTTCAATTAAACGAAACAAATACATACATAAAACAACATAATTCAAGTTTGCTAGGTAATTATCTTGCAATTACAGAAAATATCTCAGTCTGATAAACAAAATTCAGATATTGCGCTTTTCAGATCTTCAGACAAATAAATAAATTACCTATGCTGCAGTTACTACCGGTCCATCCGGGCTCGCAGGTGCAGTTGAAGTCATCCAAAGTGCTGTTACACCGGCCATGTACACAGGGGCTGCTCCAGCAAGCGTCCCTTGCTATGTATGTAGAGAAAAGGAAACTGTTATAACTATTAGTAGCGTTTATAGCCCTGTCGTTTTAATCAGTGTTGATAGTTTCAAAGTAAAGCCGGTATTGTAACACAAAATAATGCGATTAAAATGATTCCACAATAACATTTCACTTAATTTAATGAAGTTTATATGAACATTATCCTATACATGTTGTTTTTATTTGTAATATTTGTTATTTTCATCCTGTTCAAGTTAAATTGCTTCAAAAAAACTCAGCAAAAAATAAAAACAACATAATAAAAGTCTGATAGATAATAACCATATCCATCACAAGATGCTAAATCTACTTCCATAACAATTGACTTAACCATATCAGTACATTAATAAGCTACATAGCTATGTAAAAATACACATTTTAGGACAAATTACATCATCAACATAAAATCATACCGTTCCATTTTCCTATTCCCATAGGCATAATTCGACAGAGGAAATTGATTTTGAAAAAGTTGAGCTAACTCTTTTTGGAATTAAGCTCTTCATATAAAGATATTGCGCTTTCTAACGATTTTTCTCAAATAAATGATTCAATTACCGACGCTGCAGTTACTACCAGTCCATCCGGGCTCGCAGGTGCAGTTGAAACTATTCAATGTGCTGTTACACCGGCCATGTATGCAGGGGTTGCTCCAACAAGCGTCTCTGGCTATAAATGTGGATACAAAATACATACTATTATTACTATTAGTAGCGTTTCAAATTAAAGCCGCTCAGTTACTACCCGTCCATCCGGGCTCGCAGACACATGTGAACTCGTTCAACCCGTCTTTGCACTGTCCGTGATACAAGTGTTGCCACGGGTTACCGGCACATTCGTCTATGTCTAAAATAGTAATTAAAATAATAGAAATAGCTATGATAATGAAGGTGATAATAAAAAGTGTACTCTAGTTATAATACTACTTTGCCGCCCTCTTGAGTTCACAACTCATTAACCTTAAATAGTGATAAAAATACTTCCGTTGCAAAAGGCAATAAAACGCCAGTTATGACAATGATAAAGTCAGGCCCTGCTATTTAAAACCAAAACAATGCCATTGAAAATATTCCATAATTAAATATCAAGGTATATATATATTTATTGAAAACATGATGAACAGTATATCATATTTTGTTATCGTCTTCAACACTCACAGATGACGCTAGTTGGCACCAATTCAGAAATTGCGATTTGAACGAAAATTCCTCAGAACAAAAAATCAATTACAATAACAATCAAAATATATAAAACACAATTCAAGTTTGCTAGGAAATTATTATATATCTCTATCGCAATTACCGCAATTTGTTACGCAAATTGAAAACAATAGAGATATAACAAATTATAAACAAATATTCTTCAGACAAATTAATAAATTACCAATGCTGCAGTTACTACCAGTCCATCCAGGCTCGCAGGTGCAGTTGAAACTATTCACTGTGCTGTTACACCGGCCATGTATGCAGGGGTTGTTCCAGCAAGGGTCTCTGGCTATGTATGTGGATAAACAAAATATACTATTATTAATATTAGTAGCGTTTAGAACCCAGTCGCTTTAATCAGTGGTGATAGTTTCAAAGTAAAACCGCAATTGTAATACCAAATAATGCTCTTGATTCCATAATTAGATATCATTGTATATTTATTTAGGTAAATTAATATCAACATTATAGCACATGTTCAAAATCATGTGTAATAGTTTTGCCCATCTTGATCAGGTTTAATTGCTTCAACAAAACATAACAACAGAACAGCAGAAGTCCAGTTTGCTTGCTAGATAATTCTCATATCTTTAAACGGAAATACGGGAAATATCTCTCTTTACAACAACAGAGATATTGCAATTTCCAAAAAAAAATCTTCAGACAAATACATCAATTACCAGTGCTGCAGTTACTACCGGTCCATCCGGGCTCGCAGGTGCAGTTGAAACCATCCATTGTGCTGTTACACCGGCCATGTACACAGGGGTTTCTCCAACAAGCGTCTCTGGCTAATGTATGTGGAGAAAAGGAAATCATTATCACTATAAGTAGTGTTTATAACTCAGTCGCTTTAATCAGTGTTGATAGTTTCAAAGTAAAACCGCTATTGTAACACCAAATAAGGCTATTGAAATCATTCCATAATTAAATATTGAGGTATTTTCATTGAAGTTATTATCAACAGTATATTCCATGTTGAATCAACAAGACATACAAAACACATATCAAAACAGAATTCATGTTAGCTATAGCTTATTATCATATCCCTCAAACGCAATAATCTTTGATATTGCGATTTCCAACGAAATTCTTCAGTCTTGAATATATTAATTACCAATGCTGCAGTTACTACCGGTCCATCCGGGCTCGCAGGTGCAGTTGAAATCACTCAACGTGCTGTTACACCGGCCATGTTCACAGGGGTTGCTTAAACATGGGTCTCTGACTGTTTGTGGATGAAAAGAACAAAACAACAGAGAGATACGACTATAAGGAGCGTAAACGTCGGTGAAAAATCTGTTACGTTATCGTTCATTCTGAAAGTAAATTTTAATTCTCAACTGATAACAAACACGGTTGTCAACATTTCTTTCGTTAAAACACATTTCAAACCACCGAAACTCAAACAAACGATTAATCAGCCACCCACTCATCACTTACTCATTCACTCACTCACTCAATCAATCAATCCGTCAATCAATCAATCAATTAATCAATCAATCAATCAATCAATCAAACAATCAATGAATGAATCAATGAATGAATCAATCAATCAACCAACAAAATCATGCATTTAGTTAATCAACCAGCAAAAATCAATTGATTAAAGGGGACCACCATGCAAAGAACAATACATAACTACAAGTTTTTTGTGATATCAAATAGATACCCCACATTTTGCAAAGTGTTGTGTAATTCATAAACAATGCAATTCATTACCACCACTTACGGAACCACTATTATTTCCTGGTTCTGTACTCGCCAAACATTAGTCTAGGTTCTATACTCTGTATACACCTTTCCCCCATATACGCCTAACCCGGTGCATCTGTACCGCCCGGTGAACCTGTACAGAAACAGAATGTTTCTGTACAGGTTCACCGTGCGTACATGATGCATCGGGTTACGCGATATATGGGGGAAATGTGTATAACAGAGTATAGAACCTAGACTAGCCAAACATTTGCGAGTGCGCCAATTCTATTTACGCGTACGTTTGGAGACAATAGAATCCCGGACGATTCGTTTGCTCTGCACAAATGTAGTCTTCGTACATGCAGACCCATAAACACATGTTGTAGTATTGTGATGCGTTTTCCAATAATAATTTTGTTTTCGGGAAACATATTTTTCTGAACTTGTTGATGGAATGGACTACTAAAGATGTTACCTCTCATTCATAAGAATATTATTTGTGGATGGTGGTACCCTTTAATGAATTAAGAAAGCAATTAATCAATCATTCATTTAATCAACCAATCAATTAATCAATATATCAGTTAATTGATCGATCGATTTTCAGATAAATAATTTTTTAAATCCATCAATAAATCTTTCAATCAATCAATCAATCAATCAATCAATCAATCAATCAACCAATCAATCAATCCTTCAATCAATCAATCAATCATTGAATTAATCAATCAATCAATTATAGAATCATCTAATCAATCAATAGGTCAATGAATCAGCAAATAAATATATTAGTTCATTGATCTAGCAAGTAATCAATACATTAATCAATCAATCAATCAATCAATCAATCAATCAATCAATCAATCAATCAATTAATCGAGCTATATAGGCTACTGTCTATTTACTTTGTTCGCAGAACCGCCCCGTCCACTTGGTACTACATTCACATTGGATTGTGCCGTTGTCAGCTTTCCCGCAGACACCACCGTTAAGACACACATTCCCGTCATTACCAGTGCAATCTTTAATATCTGGAATAAAGGATCCGAAATATATATTTGAAATTCTATATATTTCTTTATATTATTCTGTATACATTAATTGGGAAGAAGAAGAAGGAGAACAAGAAGAAGAAGAAGAAGAAAAAAAAAGAAGAAGAAGAAGAAGAAGAAGACGAAAAAGAAGAAGACAAGGAAGAAGAAGAAGAAGAAGAAGAAGAAGAAGAAGAAGAAGAAGAAGAAGAAGAAGAAGAAGAAGAAGAAGAAGAAGAAGAAGAAGGAGGAGAAGAATAAGAAGAAGAAGAAGACGAAGAAGAAGAAGAAGAAGAAGAAGAAGAAGAAGAAGACGAAGAAGAAGAAGAAGAAGAAGAAGAAGAAGAAGAAGAAGAAGAAGAAGAAGAAGAAGACGAAGAAGAAGAAGAAGAAGAAGAAGAAGAAGAAGAAGAAGAAGAAGGAGAACAAGAAGAAGAAGAAATAAATAAGAAAAAGAAAAAGAAAAAGAAGAAGAAAAAGAAGAAAAGAAGAAGAAGAAGGAGAAGAAGAAGAAGAAGAAGAATAATAAGAAGAAGGATAATTTGAAGAGTAGAAGGTGAAGAATATGTCTTTTATCAACTTTCCTCTCCTACTTTGCATTTTTTCATATACATGTATAAAACAAAGGTGGAAGGCAATGGGTTTTGTATTATTTTACAAACTAATAAAACAAACATCTATCCCAGGCGCGATGAGCCGTTTTATATCATTCATGGTATACTTGGTAGGATAACTTATATATTTAACAAGAAGTACTTTCTCGTCTATTGCGAAAACTCGCCGAACTAATTTAGGCCAGGAAAACACATTAATTTCGGGGAAACTCATGATATTTATAAATTTAATAACAATTCTTAGTCACTCTTCTTTCATATGTGTACAAAGTATCCAGATCGTTTAGAATTCTACTTTGAAAATATATAGGGCGATGAATTCAAGTTAAAGGGACTTAGTAACATTGTCCAAATCCTCAAAATAAAATTTTTATTCTAGCGGTTCCCTTATACCTTGTTGTATTCATATTAACAATAAAATCATGGGACAGGTTTCGGTTTTTCAAATTTCCCTTTCGTTACAAAGATATGTATGATTGAAGTATTCAGATAAGAAAAACTTATTCTTCCGTGTACAAAGTAAGTGCAGTGAGTTACTGAATATCACTTTGCATTTTCGCTCATTACTTGGCCATACAATGTCCATTTGACTTGAATTTTTCACACAATACCCTGTGGACATATGAGATAACAACATTATACATTGCATCAACCATTCATCACTTTTTGCACATGTCAACAAAGTTACTAGATCCCTTTAATCACTGGCCGAAAACTGACAACTTTACGGTATTTTATTGTCTTTACCTTCATCGCAGTTGCGTCCGGTAGTCCCTGGCGGGCAGTGGCATTCGTATGAAGTCATGGTCTCCTCACACCATCCACTGATACACGGGTTGCTGCCACAGTCTAAATGGGAACAGATAGCGGCCCTATTTTAAAATATTACTTACTTTGATTTACAATTTCCTGAATTTGTTTGAATAGGCCATATTGCTCACCTATATTCTAGTCTGTCCCCCCGGGGACACTCACATATATTAGTGACACGGGTAGGTACCGCGGGATTCAAGGATCCCCTTTTTAAGGCATGCGATTTAGATTGTTTCTTATTGTTTCTGTCAAATTATTATGTTTGTTTGGGTGGGTGGGGGGGGGGGGGGGGCGGGGGCACACCAGTCGTGCCCCTCATCTCGTAACTAGTTCATACAGATGTATGTCATTATTAATCTAATTTTTACCTGGAATTCTACAGATACGGTGACCCCGAGGGATTCCGATTCGACTTTCTCTCCCACAAGTATCCTCTTCAAAGCGTGATGGCGGGATCAGCTTCGGGATGGTCTTCACCATGTGGGTGCCCGTTTGGTTACGGACTTCAACCTCCCTGCACGTCCGCATTGGTAGGGTGTAGTTGAGACCGTAGCCATCCTTACAGCAGGTTGATGTCGCGTAGTCCCCTGATGAAGAGACAGCTGAGGCTTTAACAGTGTAATACATCAGTGTTATTACATGTTATATTATACTTTATCTTCGAATTACCATGGTTACCGTTTTCACGGAGCCTGCATGACAACATGGTCAGGAGTTAAGAACATCGCCAGGTGGTTGGCACGTGGTCCTCTGAAGAAATACCTCTCGGGCTTTAACAGTAATAGTTCAATTTTAAAGGGATCCAAACATTTTGTTAACATATGTAACCGCCTCTGGCAAAACCAGCAACTTTGACACAGCATGTCAAATTGAGCCTTCGATATGATGTTGTTGTGTGGATTTTTGTCTTTATTTTGAGACCATTTTTATGCCGATCGGACAAAAAATGTCTTATTCTGCTAAAACAATGGAGATAATTGAGGTTAAAGTTCAACACTCAGTTAAAAGTACATGTAATTCTTGATTTTATCCTAAGATATATCGATATAAGATATATTTTGCAATTTGGCATATCTCATTAGAAACTAGAAAAGTTGCTTAACAATATGATACTAAAATGTCAATTTTGTCCCTGAGATCAACTTTTGACTATTTCAGGCCATTTACGCAAAATCGTAAATGTGACGAAGTTGCTGGTTTTGCCAGAGCCGGTCTCATATGCAAACAACTGACGGAAGGGTTGATAACATGTGAATTTCTGTGATCTGGTTAAATCAATATGTCAAGATTCCCTGCATGTGTCATGTGACTGAATAATGAGCGCAAATGAAAAGTGATATTTGCTATCTCACTTCACTAACTTTGTACACAATCAAACGGGAGAAACTTTAAACTCGATCACTTCAATCAAAAATATCTTTTTAACGAAAGAGAAATTCCGGAAACCGGAACCGGTTCCAAGAATTTTGTGAGAACCGTAAAAGTTCAAATTAAGTTTTGAGGATTTTGATTATGTTACATGTTTTTTTAGAACGATGTAATGCTAAGCAATCCGGAGGTCTCGGGTTCAATTACCGACGAAACCTATTGTCTATGCTCATTTTCATCTATCTATACTATAATTAAATTAAACAATATCATTTCATGTCATATTGCACCATATTAGCCAACATGCTCTGGGATAATCGCTTCATTAAAGCGATAAAACATGTAGTGCATTAATCCACGAACAGCCCTAAACTTTAGTTAGTCTATTAACCTACTGCTGGTAGGTCTATCGTTAGTCTAAATTATAAGAATGAATCGTATTTACCGATCATGAGCAGATGGACCGCAATAGATGCACTAATTATCAGAAAACCGCGGAGCTCCATCATCTGAGGAAAAAAACACAATAAGGGATCCATTAACTTGGACAAACTTTGAGGAGCGAACTACTTGCACTATTTTCGAGCAAGTTTAATGGGACTTGGTCCACCTGATGTGCTTGGGGTAAGGGTGTGCAAACCCTATTTTATGTGTATGTTTGATAAGGTGTTGCCATGGTAACCACAATTTGCACCCAAAATAAGATTACTTTGAGGAGCGAACTATTTCCACAATTTTCAAGCAATTTCAATGAAACTTGGTATACATGATGTTATCGGGGGAATGATGTGCAAGACATATTTACGTGCATGTTGGATAAGGCGCTGCTATGGTAACCACAATTCTGAACACTTGGTACTCTTGATATTCTCGGAGTGAGGGAGGATGAGTGGCACAAACACTGCGGGGGTATCAATCACATTCAGCGATGTTTCTAGTTCAAAAAGAAACCCATCGTATTTCACAAAATAATTGTCTATAATAATTATAATACCTTCATCCCTTATCCATGTATTATTTTTAGCGTAAAGTATCACACGTACTCTCAATTTATTCATATTGCTTTTCTGCAGCTTTTGTTACAATTATCTCGTTTTGGTAACAACTTGTTGTTACTGTTGTTTGCATTAAAACTCTTTAAATTAATTAATGTCTGTGCGTAAAGCTCAAACTGTCATCACTCCTGGTTTATGTTCTCAATCGATTTTACAAACAAATTATTTAAACGTAAGATCAATCCATCTAATTTATATACTTTCATTAAAAGCAAGTTATTGACATGGTTGAATTGACATTTAATTATGAGGAGTCAGATCATGTTTATTTGGAAATATTGATGCCGTATTGGATAAGTTCAATCAACTACTTTTATCGCAATTGAAAAAAATAAACCACACCGGCAATATTCACTACCACATTTTCATTAAGCTAATAGCAATTATGATACATTTATATCAGTACAATATGTATTTTCATCAGCATGACTATTTTACAATATATTAAATTGTATTATTAAAGGCTGAAATTACGACACAATTGTTCGTGCATAATTATATACCGTGTGTCTCAAAAGAAAATTTCAGTCACGAAAATAAATATTAAAATATGATAAAAATGAACAATTTTTAGGTTATTTGGTACTATATATATTGAAAATGCACTGAAAATGGCGATGGACATTTTAATGCACACATTTAGGCTTCTCATTACGAATTGTAATATATTAACGATGTAACAATGGCCGGAGTTCAATTATAATTAGCAGTGCTGATTTGGAAGGGTTAAAAGGCAAGGTTTCTGGTTCGAGTTCTTCCAAATTGACTTCGCTTTAGGATTCTGAGTACTGGTGTCGCCAAACTGAACGCGTTTGTCTTGTTACTGTTACTGGAATCGATTGAAGACATTTGTCAGGCTTTGTGTTTGAATGTTGTGACAATAGAAATTGTCTTTCCTCATGGGATAAATAATAGTATAGTGTAGCAAAGGTTTGCATTGTAATAACACGCATTAATGATCAAACACTATTTTAGTAGACGAATCTTTGAAGATTTTGTAAAGCCTCTGTTGATTCAACGGAAGGCTTGAAATCCATTAAAATGGAATTTAGGCATCATATTTAGCCACTTTAATAATTATTGACTGCATTCTATACTTGTTTGGCTCTTAAACTAATTGCGTTTGTGTAAGGTAAGTAATGCACAGCACGTAAATTGACACAAAGTGGATGTCGATGTATTGCCAAACACGACCATATTTCACGACTGACAAGCCTAATTAAGCTGAAATTAAAATCATCACGAAGCCTGATTATTTATCTTTTATATGACACCAAATGTGAATATATGTCGAATTATCTTCATCGATGGACAAAAATTGCCGTAAAAAAAAAAAAAAAAAAAAAAAAAAAGAATTTGATTAAATAGGAAACACAACATAACCTCTGGAATAAGGAGCTTGTAATCATCTTGAAACGGTATGGAAATTTGATCCTTAAACGCGAATGCCCTGAGTAAGGAAGAGCTCAAGCTGGTCTCGAGGTGCTTGAAAAAAACGCAAGCAATTGCTTATCAAGACAAGTAAAAGGATATTTTTCTGCATACGGGTTCAAGCAATTACTTGTTTGGTAAGCAATTGCTTACGATCAGTAAGCAATTGCTTGTGCTAGCAAGAAATTGCTTGTTTGTATGCATACCGATTCAAGAAAAAGGCTAGCACAAGCAATTGCTTCTTTTTATGCGTACGGCCCATTGCCTTACACCCTGCACGAGTGTGCAAATGGAACCGCATAATTGCATTTTTAGTTAAAATACATTGTTATAATTAATTGTAATCTATTAAATTGCACATGATATAAATTAATTAAGTTTTGTCCTATTGATAATTTGTCAGTGATCACGTGTTTGATATGAATTTGTTAATATTGCGAGACTTTCATCAAATTAAATGCACTAATCTATATTTATATCAAGATAATAGTATTCTCATTGCGTTTTTATCAATTAATATAGATTAATATACATTCATGGCATCTCTTCTTTTATGTTTTACCCAATAATATAAGTGTTATAGGAAGATTAATAACAATGCTTTAATCGATGTACTGAGCAAAGGGAACAACACACACAGTACATATAATTCAGGATTTGTTAGATAAGAAATAATATCATATGAATTTGATTCCTTTTTTGTGATGATAAATCGGTGGTAGTGATTGATATGACATACTTGTAATATATATTTTTACTAGAGAAAGCATTGTAACAATGAACTATTTAAATTTGGTTAAATTATACATTTAAAGAAATTGGTTTCATTCTTGTGATGATTTATCATTGGTAGCGTGTTTGCTAATTTGTAATATATAAATAGACTATTCCGACACTTTTCAAAAATATGCATTTCTCTATATTTATTTAAAGATAATTGTATTGGCATTACTTTATTGATTAATCTATTTATTAAACTTAAACCTTTATAGCTTTGAATATGTGCCTATATTGATATACCACACTCCTTTTTTCAAAGAAATCCTTAAGTTGGGCAAAAAAGGTAAATTTCATGCAACTTTTTGGCTCTTTTTCGCATCGGCATTCCATACTCCATACTAAAAAAAGTTATTCATAGCGGAGCGTGAGCTCATCGGGTCATGACATCACATGGTGACCAAAACACGGAAATACAAAGTACGAGAATTGTCAGCAACGTGATTTACATGCAAAACCCTTGACTTGCTAGTATAACAAACTCGTGTTTTCTTGGAAATTGAGGCTAATTAAATGAAAATGCCTAAGAAATGCATTGTAGCAGGATGAATCTGTATACGCCATTTACACAAGTGTTATAAATGGGTTAATGAAAAAGCTTTACTCCACTTTTCACGAGTGTGCAAAACAAATCGCATTATTGCAGTTTTAGTTCAAAAGGCATTGTGATACTGAACTGTAATGTTTTAAGTTATACATGATATAAATTATTTATAATTTTTCTTTTGATAACTGATCAGTGGTTACGTGTTTGATAAGTCTTAATTGTAAAATATTGCGACACTTTTTTTGTTTATAAGTATTTTTTATTTTTATTTTCATTTTATTTCACCAGGGAACCGTACTCAGCCAAAGACTGTTTTTCAGACGGTCCCTGAAATAAAAACAATACATCAAGATAACAAAATATTAAACACAGTATTTACATATTACAAATATAAGAAAACAACATATTTTACACAATTTAGTATAAACAAAACAAAAAACAAAACAAACAAACTCACGAAGAAAAAAAAAATAAAATAAAAAATTAGAAAGAAGGAAAAATATGCAAATTATTCTACTGTTTTAAGAAAACTTTTAAAGGCATTTACAGTTAAGGATTTGGTTTGATCTGAAAGACAATTCCACTGTTTTGCTCCCCTATACATCATACTTCTATGTTTAAAATTGGTTGAACATTTAGGAATCTCAAGTTTCAAACAAGCATTTCTCAAATGATAAGAAGATCGTTTAAAGGTAAAAATCTGACATAAACTAGGTGGGTACATATTATAACATATTTTATACATCACATACAATAGTCGAGTTTTCAATCTTGTCTCAATGGTTCTTATTCCAGTTTGATTATTAAGTAACTGTGTAGAATACATCCACTCGACATTCAGAACAATGCGTAATGCTCGATTTTGTAATTTTTGTAATCGGTTTAAACTGCCCTTACCACAATTTCCCCATAATAACGTCACAATAATCAAATTTTGCTTGAATAATACTTTTATAGAACAACATGGCTGAGTTTTGTGTTATGTACGGTCTAATCCGTTTTAACAAATATATACTGGATGTTATGTCCTTTATAATCTTTTCTACTTGTATATTCCAATTTAGACATTCATCAATCATAATACCTAGATATTTAAGGTGTGTTACTCTATGAATTACATTTGATTCAATGCTTACATTCTGAGGGTGAACATTTTTAAGTCTCTTTCTAGAACCAAGTAATACAAATTCACATTTAGCTGTATTTAAGACCAATCGATTATTTTTAATCCATTTAGATACAACAGTCAGTTCCTTATTAAGTGTATTTACCACTAAGTCGACATTCTTATTTTCAACGTATATGCATGTGTCATCTGCGTAAAGGGATACCTGACACAGATCAAGGCATTCAGCCAAGTCATAATGTACATAACAAATAAAAGAGGGCCCAGGTTACTCCCTTGAGGCACACCACACTTGACTTCACACATTGTTGACTGTACCCCATCAAGAATAGTATACTGATGACGGTCAAGAAGATAATCCTGTATCCATTTCAAGGCATTACCATCGATCCCCATTCTTTTCAATTTAAGCAACAATACATCGTGGTCCACTGTATCGAAAGCCTTTCGCAAGTCCAACGCTATTATACCAACAAAATTACCCCTATCTAGGCTGTCTAGCCAGCTCTCCGTTACATTCAATAGTGCTGTCATAGTAGAATGTTTCGGTCGAAAACCTGATTGATGATTTGACAAAAGTGAATTACTAGTAACATAGTCATATAATTGACGAGAAATGATTTTCTCTAAAATCTTAGCAAAAACTGGTAATACACTTATAGGTCTATAATTTCCAATTTCATTTTTATTTCCACCTTTAAAAATTGGAGTTACTCTAGAAATCTTTAATCCTGTTGGTACCAATCCTTGTTGTATTGATAAATTAAATATATGTGTAATCGGTTTTACTATAATATGAGCAATTGGCTTAATAAGAGACATTGGGATGTTATCATTACCACAAGCTTTCTTATCTGACATACTTTTGATTACTTTCAAAACATCATCTTCTTCAATACTTCTAAAACTTGTTAAATTCGCATGACAAGGATAATATTCTTCTTGAATTAAAGTATCATCATTAATTAACCCAGCATCATTCTGAAGTTGTTTTCCAATGTTTACAAAGTAATCATTAAAATTGTCCACAATCGCTCTTTTCTCAGTGTATCGAATACCATCCCGTTCTATTTCCAATATCTTGTCCGATTTATTTTTCTTTGGCATCACATAATTTAAAGACTTCCATATATCGCCTGACTGACCATTACTTGTTTGTATAATACTTTGTATATATTCACGTTTAGCTTTCCGTATTTCAGCTGTTACCTTGTTTCTAGCTCTTTTATATTCATTCCAATCATCTAATGTTTGCGATCGTTTTGCCTTTTGTTTTAATTTGTTGCGATCACGAATTAATTGTACAATATCATCATTTATCCACGGCGATTCTTTTTTCTTAATACGTTTACGTCTAAGCGGAGCATGTTTATCAATTTCTTTCAATAAGTCTTTTTCAAAACATGAGTATGCATTGTTAGCATTTTCTGCTCTATATACACTTTCCCATTGCAGTGCACCAATGTCTTCTTTATATTGTTCAATATTTACTTTTCGTACATTCCTACTATTTTTATATTTATGAACATTTTCATTAAACAACTTTTCTTTGCCCCATATGCAACAAATCATGTAATGGTCACTCAAAGATACTGGTATAACAAGAGATTTCCTAACTTTACTTGTGTCATTTACAAATATGACATCTACCAATGTTGACGTAGTTACAGTAACTCTCGTGGGAGAATTAATCAATTGAGATAAACTCAACGTATCAGTTATCTCAAGTAGGTGCCTTGACTGCCAGGACAATTGGTTTGCAAGCATATTACAATTTAGGTCTCCCAAAACAACAAAGTTTAGATGCAGATTATCAATCTTTTGTAACACAGTTTCAAATAAATCAAACATATGTACATTTGCACTTGGTGGTCTATACCATACAACAATAATAAATGGTTTCACATTTTGAATTTTAATTTCTATTGTAAGCATTTCTAAGTTTTCGTCACATAAGTCTTTTCTTACTTGATAATTAATCGATTCCCTAATATAAACAGCTGTACCTCCACCAAAACGATTTCTGTCCCGTCTGATGATATCGTAAGAGTCAATTTCTATTTCAGAGTCATGTATATGTTGACTTAAATGAGTCTCACTCAGTGTCATAATATCAATATTGGCAGAATTAATAATTTCACGTATTTCATCAATATTTTTAGTTAACGACAAACAATTCAAGTGGGATATTTTTAAACCCTTTTCTTCCTTTAACATTTGTAATTGAGTTTCAACAGTTGAGCTTCGAACAGTTTCATCAATAGTCACAATTTCAGATTGCCTTTCAAGTTCACGTGTTTCACTATCATCGTGCTCAGGCAATTCAGTCATTATCATTTACTTGAAAGTGTATGTCTCACCGCCATCTATTCTAGTCTCTCAATGTCACCTGAACGTCTGATGGTGATCTTTCGGTCTGTTAAGAATCGGCATCCAAACATCGGACTCAAAGACAAGCAAAGACATACTTCACCAAAACTACCTCTAAAACTAAGGAAAACCAGCCAGAAATCAAAGGCAGTGGAGACAAGATGTTAGGTGTATAAGCATGTATTCAAGTCTCAATTCAAACGCACATAGCGTAACACGATCACTAGTCTTTTTTAAGACTCCGAGATGATATAAACTAGCCTTCATTCAGACTTTCATCACATCTCCCGCAACACAAGAGAAAAGTTATGCAATAACTTTTTGAACAAACTCGTTATACATCCGTATTACAATTATAGAGCATTTTTACAACAAACAAAACGTGTCTCAATTAATTGCTGTGATCGTTTTCCAATATGCGACCTAAACAATACAAATGTGTTCATTATTATCGCACATATGATTATCTTATAATAATTCAATAAACACCTAGCTTTGGTGCAAGAGTTGAGCACGATAGCAATATAATCATGTGCCCCTAAAAACCTCGACATTTTCTCATGAGAACATCAAACAGGATATCCATATTCGATAAATGGTTACAAATTACAGGTACGACCCTATGCTAACGCAAATTACTGTCCCAACAACAGCAAAGGTACCTAACAATGCTAACGCATCGACACGCTATAAAAATAGCAGTAAAAATAACAGTAAGTCAGCAATCACAAAATGCAAACTATCTGGCTTGTAGTCAGCCCCAAAGCTATGCAAAACAACATGTACCACCTACAGCAATTCACTGCCTCCTTCGCCTAGGTCCAATTCCGACTTACGAATGAATGACCAACAAATCTACTGCCCCTTCACGCCTGGTCCATTTCCGAGAGACGATCAATTGGTGTGTACAACAAATTTACAACCACTTTCTGCCTGGTCCAACTCCGAGAGACAAATGGGTCGACTCACTCACATACCTTGACATGTGCAAATGCACAAACGACTCGACTACTACCAACAAGGCAACAACCTCACTGCATCTAAAAAACATGAAAACTTACTGGCCGACATAACCTGGACAAACTCCGCTTGTCACACAAAACATTGAAAATATCTACACGTGCAAATGCACATCATCACCTGGTCAGACTCCGAAGGGTAATAAATTAATGACAGATTGAAAATATCTACACGTGCAAATGCACATCATCACCTGGTCAGACTCCGAAGGGTAATAACTTAATGATCAGAATGACAAAACCAACATCGAAACTTGTATGGACAGACTCCGAGATACAATTTCAATCATTCACACATGTTCAATACTCCTTGCAAATGCACAAAAAGCTTCTAGCGGCCACCAAATACCAGAATGGTATACATGTAATTTCCTGTGATTCTACCATAAAGTCGCCACTCTAACCGACACGTCGGACTTCCTGAAGTCGCCACCCAAACCACGGAAACACACTTCGCCACCCACACGACGACTGATCTCACTACTACGTACCATAACACACGGCCACACACTCTCCCGTGCACACTCCATTCACTAACGTGAACCACAGCCCTAACGAGAAACGGGCTAAAAATACCAAAAAGCAACAAACTATTCCGATAATGGCATTAACGCTAAGGAACGTACCTAAAAAAATCATTACCACAGTTCAAACAGTGTTCGGTAACCGAGAAAACAACACATCACATAACCAGTGACAATGTACGAACCTACATGACGCATCATTCAACGTTAACCCAACGACCCAATGCAGCTACACGCTACAGACCCACACAGTACAACCACTGCACTACATACCCAATGCATACAGCATGCGTGCGACATCGTCGACCAAGACTCGATTCTCCGGTGAAAACGTTCACAAAAAACGGCTTGTTGTCAGTTCATCTCCCGGACATAAGCGCCCATATGTTAAGAATCGGCATCCAAACATCGGACTCAAACACAAGCAAAGACATACTTCACCAAAACTACCTCTAAAACTAAGGAAAACCAGCCAGAAATCAGAGGCAGTGGAGACAAGATGTTAGGTGTATAAGCATGTATTCAAGTCTCAATTCAAACGCACATTGCGTAACACGATCACTAGTCTTTTTTAAGACTCCGAGATGATATAAACTAGCCTTCATTCAGACTTTCATCACACGGTCCCTCTCGCCCGGGACCGACAGCAACGCCGTGATCTTCCCGTCGTTGGTCCACACCCGTTTCACTGACCTCTTGTTTCTGGCTGCGTTGACAAGGTCCCTGCGATGTGTAGTGAGGTCTTCTTGGATGAAGATCCTCGTACCTCGTAGACGGGTCTTGGCTTCAAAGACCGCTCGTCTGATGTTGTACGTGCCGAACTTGACGATGATAGGCTTGGGCCTATCGGGACGATCGCGGTCGCTTTGCGCGTTCTTTGTTCCGGGCCAGGGTCTCGCTGTGATCCTGTGACTTCGGGCGATGTCTGCGGGATTGAGATCGATGTCGAGTTGATCTTTGACGACCTCCCGAACTAGATCATCGGTTTTCTCGTCTGCCTTCTCAGGGATTCCGTAGATTCGCAGACACTCCCGCCTGCTGTACTGCTCCTGTACCTCTTGTTCATCTTTCAGCCTGGCTAGAGATCTTTCCATGTCAGTAACTCTGTTCTTTAGCGCAGATATTTCTGTATCCTTTGCAGTGATCTCGTGGTTGAGTGCTTCATACACGTTTTGGGAAACTCTGTCTAGAATCGCGTCTGCGATTTGATCGACGAGTTGGTTGAGAATTGGTTCGCTTGACACAACTTCTTTTATGAGTTTTCGGACGTCTTTTGTGTTTTTCACAATGTGTTGACTCGTGGCATTGTCCTCCTCTCCACTAGACTGACCAGCCGAGTTGTCATCAGCCTATTTACATTACTTATGTAATTGTTTTAAAAATAAAAGACGACTTTCCGCGGTGAACGTCTTATTTTCAATATTGATTGATAAAGCAAGCAATATGAATTAAATTTTCTAAATATAAATTTTCTAAATATAAATGTTTGTTCGTCTGCCTCGTCGCTGTTTCTTCGCCCACCAGGTCCCGCGTGCCGTGAGTTCAGGCGTTCGCTTTTTCTGGGCTCAGATGTCGTGCTATCTCCTTCTTCATATTCACCACCGATTTGCTTCTTTTTTGGCTTTGTCATCTTTCTAGAAATTCTAACAAGCAATCCAATTTAACAGTTTTGTCAATTTCCACGAATATTTCGGTAGCTTTAGCAAATCAAAAGTCAATTTTGCTCAAGTTAGATCGATTGTCTCAGTACGTACGTGCGTGCGTAATTCATATTACGGGTATCTTTTTCTCCAAAGAAGTAATGCATTAATCTCCATTTATATTTAGAAAATTTAATTCATATTGCTTGCTTTATCAATCAATATTGAAAATAAGACGTTCACCGCGGAAAGTCGTCTTTTATTTTTAAAACAATTACATAAGTGATGTAAATAGGCTGATGACAAATCTTGAATCCGTCTAAAAGTGTGCAAATAGAGCCACATAATTGTACATTTAGTTCAGGATTTATTAGATAAAAAATATTATAATATGAATATGTGTTCTTTATTGTGATGATATATAGGCGGTAGTGATTGATATGACAAACTTATCATAACTTCTTTTACTTGAAAAGGCATTGTAATAATGAACTAACAATTGATGAATTATACATGAAATAAAGTTCTTTCTTTCTTGTGATGATTGATCATGTGTAACGTGACTTATAATTCCTAATTTCTAAATATACCGACACTTTAATGAATATGTATTTATCTATATTTATCTTAAAATAATTGTATTCGCATTATTTTTATTTATCAGTCATAATATAAAACTTAACACATTCATCGTAAATGTTTATACGCCAATTGCATGAGTGCTATACTCCACTTTATACGAGTGTGCAAAATGAACTGCATACTTGTAGTTTTAGTTTAAAATGCATTGTAATAAATCAGAAAAAAGTAAATATCGTGACTTTATAACGATGTTATAGTAACAGGTGTCGATCAGCAGAGTCGAAAAGTCGAACAAAAAGAGATTCTCACTCGTTTTTTAATGTTGAAACACGACTGCAAAAAAGCGCAAAGTGCTCGCCGTTTTTTTTTCTCAAAATGACTGTGAAAATCGCACCTAAAGCGTCGTATTTATCAGAAAATTAATAATTCACGCTACGGAGAAGACGGTCGGACAATCTCGCTCATAATCACATTTTCGTCTAGATCAATCGACACGCAAACCAACACATCCTCAGTATGTCGTTTGTTATTTTATCACCCAATCACCTAAGTGGTATAATCGATTCAAGTGTCAACGTTTTATTATCGTGGTAAGGTGTGCAATGGTAACCACATAGTTTGTACTTGTACATCAGGAAGAAAAGACTGCAATTTATTAAATGAGAAATATCATTATAGAAATTTTGTTCATTTCAATATTGATAATAGATCGGTATTCGTGTTTGATATGACATAATATACATGTATGCATTTATCGCCACTTATCTTGATATTGTGTTCTTGATCAATCAATATGCAAAACATAAAACGTTCAGAGTAAGTGCCTTTTATTTATCAGCCAATCGCATAAATGGTATCATTAAGTTATATGCCTTAGATTTACTGTCGTGGCTAAGTGTATCGAGGGAATCACAACATTGTATTTTTAGTTAGAAAGCATTGTAATGACACAAATATATTAATTTTTAGATTGTAACTTACATTATACAGTTGAATTATTTATAAATTGATGATTTATAAGTGGTAACGAGCTTGTTATTACATAATATAATACAATTTACAAAAACTGTTTATAAATATGATAAATATCTTCAAAAATTGTCTTGATAAATATCCTTTTATGGCGTTCTTGATCATGTTGATCAATCAATATGAAAAAATAACACATCCACCGCAAGTCCTCTATTTATTAGCCAATTACTCCGTGGACAAGTGTGCAAAGGGAATCGCATAATTGCAGTTTTAGTTCAAAAGGCATTGTAATAAATCACTATAATTTGTTATATTGTACATGGTAGAAATTATTTCATTTTTTTTTTTCTACTGATAATTTATCAGTGGTCATGTGTTTGATATTAATTTGTTAATATTGCGACACTTTCATCAAATTTAATGCATTTATCTGTATTCATCTCAAGATAATAATATTCACATTGCATTTTGGTCAATCAGTATAGAAAAGAAAACACATTCATGGCATCTCATCTTTTATGTATTACCCAATTATATAAGTGTTATAAGTATGTAAGTATATCGTCTATTCATTCATTCATTCATTCCTACGCCCCACTAGCAATAGTTGCTATTTCTGTAGGGTCCTTTTAGCAATTTGTTTGTCTGTTAACATTTCTTATATTCATGTATGATTGTTATCTTGTTATCTATGAACATATTGGTAATAAAGTTATTCATTCATTCATAAGTAGATTAATGACAATACTTTAATCGGTGTACTGAGCAAGGGAACACACATACATATAACTCAGGATTTATTAGATAAGAAAAAAAAAAAAAAAATGTTGTTAAATCATACATTTAAAGACATTGGTTTCATTTTTGTGATGATTTATCATTGGTATCGTGTTTGCTTTTTTTAAATATCTAAATAGTCTATTCCGACACTTTTTAAAAATATGCATTTCTCTATATGTATTTAAAGATACTTGTATTCGCATTACTTTATTGACTAATCAATTTATAAAACTTAAAGGTAGGCTGAAATCTCGGCTTTGATTTAGGTTTACGAAATAAGAGTTTTTCATTTTCATTACTTGGTTATTGATGATTGGTTCTATTGATAATTGACCAGGGGTTACGTGTGTGCTATGTCATAGTGTTTTCATATACCAACACTTACCATGAAATATATATTTATCAAGTTTGTATCTAAAGCTACCACAGTTTGACAATACTCCCTTTTATTAAGTTGTATCAGTGAAATGCAATTTGCAAAACTGTCAAGAAAGCTATATTGATTGCCGTGTTATTTGTGTCATGTACTTGTTCTTCGATGTTTTTAAATATTACACGGTTGCTCATAAAGATTAAATTTAAAATTCCTTTTCTCTATTCTTGCGGATAATGAACCATTTCAGACTAGAAATAATGATTATATAATATTTCCAAACTACCAATGTACAATAAATGGTTGAATGGGTTTGCATTAATTAATGTAGCCTTTTCTTTTGAGCTTTGAAAGGCAGAAGCTTTCATGATGGGCCCCTTTCCCTCTAAAAAGCGTATGTCCAGCAAGTCATCATTATGTGTCATTTCTCAGCGTTGGCTGCAAAACTTTCAACCAAAATTGGCACAGATGCTTTCTAGGTCATATCCAACGCCGTTACCTACTCGCCAAACGATGCTTGTGCTCCACCAGGAAGGGGTGTCAACAAGCAATGTCCACTGATTCGTTGGAACATCGCAGGCTACGATCTGTAAAATCCTCATTCGTCATCGAGAGGAGGGTCAATTAAAGATACGGGAATCTCTAGGACGTCCACAATTGACCACCAGGACAAATGATCGCAACTTGCTTAACCTGTGCCGTAGAAACCGGAAATGCCAAAATGGAGCCTTCGCCGTCTATGAAGAAAACACTATGAAATCGACGCCTTCTGCAAAACTGCAGATCAGATATCGCTCTAGCATGGTCACCTAGCAAGACAAACTACCGAGTGTCCAGCCCATACCATGTAACCAAGATTTACAGGACATCCGAGGACTAGGGAGTACAGAAGATCGCCGCCTGGACACTCGTGATATGTAATCTTAATGGGTATGAGCCATACCACCGTTCGGCCGTCACAACCTCAAGTCGTTTTGTGAATACAGACATCTTCCAGATTCTCGTCACGTA
Source organism: Echinarachnius parma (assembly GCA_037951105.1). Taxonomy (NCBI): domain Eukaryota; kingdom Metazoa; phylum Echinodermata; class Echinoidea; order Clypeasteroida; family Echinarachniidae; genus Echinarachnius; species Echinarachnius parma. The sequence goes on along the minus strand of JBAMJV010002861.1, from coordinate 30,673 downwards.
TTCGACGAACCCTTTGTTCTCCATCTGTTTGGTCAAGTATGTTATGGCTCGTACCCATTCAGATGACATATCTCTCGTGTCAAGGCGGCAATATTCTGGGCTCCCTAGTCCAGGGACGTCCGGTAAATCTCGGTTGCATGGAGTGGACACTTGGTAGTTTGTCTTGCTCGATAACCATGTTAGAGGGATCTCTGATCTACAGTTTGGAGAAAAGCGTTGATTCTATAGTGTTTTCTTCATAGACGGCGAAGGCTCCATTTTGGCATTTCCGGTTTCTACGGCACAGGTTAAGCAGTCTGCGATCAGTTATCCTGGTGGTCAATTGTGAACGTCCTAGAGATTCCCGTAGCTTTAATTGCCCCATCTCTCGATGACGTCTAAGGATTTTACAGTTCCTAACCTACAATGTTTCAACGAAACACTGGACATTGCTTATTGACACCCCTTCCTGGTGGAGCACAAGCATCGTTTGGCGTGAAGGCAAGGGCGTTGGACGAGATATGACCTAGAGAGCCTCTGTGCCAATTTTGGTTGAAAGTTTTAAAGCCAGCGTTGAGAAATGACACATAATGATGACTTGCTGGACATACACTTTGGAGAAGGAAAGGGGCCCATCATGAAAGTTCATGCCTTTCAAAGCTCAAAACAAAAGGCTTTATTAATTAATGCAAACCCATTCAACCATTCATTGTACATTGGTAGTTTGGAAACATTATAAAATCATTATTTTTAGTCTGAAATAGTTCATTAGGCGCAAAAATAGGGGAAATTAATGAAGTTTGACCTAAAAAAACAAATATTCCAACATTATGACCAACAGTGTAATTTTGAAACTTAAATGGGGGGAGGGGGTGGCAGGTGCCCCCGATGACACCATTTTAGGTACACCACCGCTTTGGTCCAGTTAGATACAAGAGTTCATTTTAAATCATTAGTTTAAGGACTTATAGAAAGTATCGCTTTCGATTGAAACTTGATCAGTAGTAATTGCAAAACATGGACATATACCGATACTGTTTGGTTTGTATATAAATATTATGCATTTATTTGTATTTATACAGACTGTCCCAGAAAAAACGAAACCGGGTTTCATGGCAGAAATTTTCTGTCATAATGAATAATTTCCTTGATGATATATATATATGTCTGAAAAGCTCTGTGTCTCTTCTTTCATTCGATGTACAACTTATGGCACATAATTAAAGCATGACTGAATTAGAACAATGGAAAGTGGTGTTACCAATATTCCATTTGTACGCATACATTTTAAGTTTGGGTGAGTTTTTTGGGCGAGTTTTAAGGGTTGTAAACGTACTTATTTTTTAAAAAGGACAAACACCACATACAAGTTCATATTTTTATCTTTTACATGACCCCTCATGCTAAAAAAATTAATGATTTATGCAAGAGAATGAGTACAATGAAAACATGCCTGATTTCTGCCCAAATGAGTGAAAGTTGAGTAAGGAGTCGCTCAGCTTTCCTGACTTAGCAGCTGACAATGGACTTTGATGCATGAGTGAATTTACACAAACATGGGGATCAGGGAAAACATGAGAAACAGGCTAGATCAGGAAAGTTACTCATTTTGGCTGGAATCGAGCATGTTTTCATTGTACTCGTTCTCTGGCATAAATCATTTATTTATTAATCATGAGGTGTCGTATATAAGATAAAATTATGAATTTGTATGCGGTGTTTGTCCTTTTTTCAAAATAAGTACGTTTACTACCCTTAAAACTCACCCCAAAACCTCACCCAAACTTGCAATTTCTGCGTGCAAATGAAATTTTGATAACACCACTTTCCATCGTTCTAATTCAGTCATGCGTGAATTATGTGCCATAAGTTGTATATGAAATGAAAGAAGAGACACAGAGCTTTTCATAGATATATATATCATCAAGGAAATTATTCATTATAACATAAAATTTCTGCCATGAAACCCGGTTTCGTTTTTTCTGGGACAGTCTGTATAACAAATACCACAACTTGATAACACTTAATTTATTAAAATTGTACTAGTAAAATGTAATTTGCGAGAGTGACATTAGCTTCTCTGGTCGTCATGTCAGTCGCGTAGCTATATGGGGGGGGGGGGGGGGGGGGGGGGGGGCAATAATTTACCAAACAAATACAAAACAAGAGCGGAAATCTGTTTTTTAATGCATAAATACATGCCCCCAAACTTTCGCATGCCGCCCCGATCAGTCCGACCAGGCTACGCCACTGCGTCATGTTATATGTACTTGTATAGTCTCCATTATCATTATTTATGTTACCAATATACCTGTTCCCTACTGGATATTATAATCTTCAAATAGCAATAACTTATTAACCCGTCAGGCTTTCGTAGGCAACGAATTGCATACTTATGTAGCCATTGGCGTCTATTTCTTTTCGCCATTGGGGGGAGGATGATACGTCATTCCAATCTTCTTCGGCGAGGGAGCGAAGCGACCAACCCGGGAGCGTATACAGTGTATAATGAGGGGGGGGGGGGGGGGGAGGGGGTAGGGGACACGAACTATTTTTTTAACCGAATGACATCTAAAGTAAACGGGCATTGTGTGCCCGTAGCACACTTGGTGAGCACTTTGACAAGAAAGCCTTGGAAAGGCCCGTTATAGGGCCCGTTATTTAGTCCCTGCCTGCTAGCTAGCTGTTTATTGCAAGTACCCTGATGGAACCCTCAATGTAATCAGTTAAAGGGGTATTCCGGGCCTGATAAAACTATTCGTCATTTGAATAAGCAGAATAAGAGGCATAATTGGTGAAAGTTTGATCAAAATCGGACAAGAAACGCGAGAGTTATACTTATTTGAACATCATGTGGTAATGAGCGATCGTTTCAAAATTGCCGCCATATGTAACATCATTGACGAGCAACTTGCCATGGCTTTAGTACATGAAAATACACTTATTTCTCATTTTCGTTGATATAAATTAATTTTTCTCTGCTTGTTTTCACGAATTCATAGAAGAATATCGATGGGCCAACCTCTCTAGAATTTGTAAGCTCATAAATTTGCTTTGTTATTAAGAAAATTTAAATTTTCTAAAAGTTCCATGTAGAAGTCAAAATGGCTGCTGCTCGCAAGTGACGTCACGATCGATAGCAATTTCGAACGATACTAAAAATCAGAGCAAAGTTCATCATGTCATAACTTTTTTATTGCTCTACCGTTTTGGATCAGATTTTCGATCATGATTCTTCATATTCACTTCGTTTTATAGCAAACATCACATATCTGGGGTGGAATTCCGCTTTAAGAGATATATTTTTTTAACCGAATGACATCTAAAGTCAACGGGCATTGTGTGCCCGTAGCACACTTGGTGAGCACTTTGGCAAGAAAGCCTTGGGAAGGCGGGTAGTGTATAGGGCCCGCTATTAAGTCCTTGCCTGGGCCCAGGGGGCAGAGCCCCCGTTAGCTAGCTGTTTATTGCAAGTACCCTGATGGAACCCTGAATGGAATCAGTCACGGGATACCAAAATTGGGAATCTCAATGGGGGTCCAGAACTAAAGATGTTGTACCTAAGTATGTATATAGGTAAGATAGTTAGCTATTAAATAGTAAGTTATTATATAGTTAGCTCAATTTTAGTCGGCATAGCAAGAAATCTTGATTATTGGTTACGCGTTTGCTATGCAATAATGTGTGAATAATAAACCAAAATTTGTTCATGAATATGCATTTTATATTCATCACCATGGAGTTGCAACACTCAATTTAATGAAATACTATAATTAAAAGAGAATTGGAAAGAGTGACATTAGCTATACAGGGTGGCCCCAAAAACGGAACGGGGCACTTCCCGAAATATAGTACCAAAATGTTTATGTTCATCCGATTGGGTGTCTTTTCCAATGAAAACGATACCAAGAACAGTAATTTTGGTAGTGTAATTTTTGTTTTAGGACGCTGTGAGTGAGACCATGTCAGGTGCTAAGTTGTGTAATTTTTTACCTAGTCAATGCCAGTTAAATTGCACTCCCTGCCCGTAATATCACTGAATGACCATGCCTATTCTCTCGGCACACGACTGAGGGCACACTAACAATGGCGCGCGCTGTTGAACGCTATGAAAGGCGGTACATGCGATTTATCAAGCACTGGCTAGTTAAAAATTGACAAAAAAGAGAACGTGAAATGATGTCACTCACAGCGCCCTAAAACAAAAATTACACGACCAAAATGACTGTTCTTGGTATCGTTGTTCATTTGAAAAGACACCCTATCCGATGGACATAATACATTTGTTACTATATTTTGGGAAGCGGTCCGTTCCGTTTTTTGGGGGCCACCCTGTATAGATCGTCGTGTTAATATTACATGAAATTGTCCTAATTGCACTAAGCGAGTCACTTATAATTGGACAGACGTAGCGGCACGTGGCTTCTCAGGTGGAACAGCAACACAATAAAGGTAATTATTCATGTCTCCTTTTTCCGCGGGAAGGGAAGCGGGTGTGGGCGGTGCACGAATATCATCGCTTGTTGCCTTCAACTTCCCCCGAAATTAGAGTTTTGCATTTTCATTACTTGGTTATTGATAATTGGTTCTATTGGTAATTGACAAAGGGGTTACGTGTGTGCTATGTCATAATAATCGGAACAACGAACCCGATTTCAGTTTCGGATTAGCGAACCCTATTTTATTTTCGGATTTACGAACTTTCGGAATAACAAACCCGATGACATTTTCGGACTAGCGAACCTTCGGCATAACGAACCGGACTTCATATTCGGACTAACGAACCTTCGGAATAACGAACCACACCCTACGAAACATATATTCAATAGAATATAATACAACGCATAAATATATAAATATATGTGCTAATTTGCATTAGAATTTTGTAAACAAAAATAATGAAATATCTGTTTTTGAAATTTTGTTTAAATGTTGATGTTAGTGTGAACGATATTTATACAACCTAATAGTTTACAGTGTATTAAGAGAGTCGCAGTGGGTTTAACAATGATCTGCTGGCTTGATGCCAAGACATTCCAAAGAAAGATGAATATTACCCTAAGATATGTAAATATGGGATAGAAAAAATAATTTAACAAAGAAAGGTTAAAAAACGAATAATAAAAGTACATGTTTGTACGCACGAAACCTTTGAAAACGATATGAAAACAATTAACAAATTTGTTATTCAATTGATCATGCCAGTTGTACCCTATACATTTGTATACAATGATAATTATAAGTCCATGGTCGTACCCTGTCGAGTAGGCAGCCATTACCATAATTAGCCGAACTGCGGCGGTCTGCTTTGTATCGTGTGAAAATGAAATGGAATAGAAACAGAGGCAAACTCCTCAACTTAGATAATTGGATATTTAGCCGTCTGTCTATTTATCTGATCCATTAATTTCCGCTGCTTGCAATAATTCATAAATCATTCAAAAAGATCATAATTTCAACCAACTAAAAGGACTTGTTACTTATATGACCATAATACAGGCATCGCGTGGTCATGTTTATAATACAGATTAAAGTGTTATTTTGTATAATAGAGTAAATTGGAATTCTTCTTAAAAGTAACAGTCATATTAGTTTATAACTTAATTAGTTTATATAATACAAACAGTGACGTATCCAAGTCATTCGAATGTTTGCGGGCAGTCATATATTTCTCCCTCACTTCCGCTACGAATGCCATGACACAGTCATTTTAATGTTTAGCAACTTTCAGCAAAATAGGTGAAACATGCATGAATATATCGTAAATGTGCTAATTTGCATTATAATTTTGTGAACAAAAATAATGAAATATCTGTTTTAAACATTTTTGTTTAATGTTGATGTTAGTGTGAACGATAATTATACAACATAATAGTTTACAGTATATTAAGAAAGTCGTAGTGGGTTTCACAATGATCTGCTGGCTTGATGCCAAGACATTCCAAAGAAAAATGAATATTACCCTAAGTTATGTAAATATGGGATAGAAAAAATAGTTTAACACAGAAAGGTGCAAAACAAAAAATGAAAGTACATGCTTGTACGCATAAAACCTTTTAAAACGATATAAAAACAATTAACACATGTTTTATTCAATTGATCATGCCAGTTGTACCCTATACATTTGTATACAATGATAACTATAAGTCCATGGTTGTACCCTTGCGATAAGGCAGCCATTACCATAATTACCTGAACTGCGGCGGTCTGCTTTGTATCGTGTGAAAATGAAATGGAATAAAGACAGAGGCAAACTCCTAAACTTAGATAATTGGATATTAAGCGGTCTGTCTATTTATCTGATACATTAATTTCCGCTGCTGCAATAATTCATATATCATTCAAAAAGATCATAAATTCAACCAACTAAAAAGACTCGTTACTTATATTACCATAATACAGGCATCGCATGGTCATGTTGATAATACGGAATAAAGTGTAATTTTGTATAATAGAGTAAATTGGAAATCTTGTTGAAGGGTAATAGTGATATTAGTTTAAAACTTTATATAATACAAACAGTGACGTATCCAAGTCATTCGAATGTTTGGGGGGGTAGTCATATATTTCTCCCTCACTTCCGGTACGAATGCCATGACATAATCATTTAATTATTGTTAATTCATTTAGCAACTTTCAGCAAAAGACGTGAAACATTATATAAATACAAAACATCTATTCAATAGAATATAAATATATCGTACCTGTGCTAATTTGCATTAGAATTTTGTAAACAAAAATAATAAAATATTTGTTTTAAACATTTTTTATTCTATTTTTATGTTAGTGTGAAAGATAATTATACAACATAATAGTTTACAGTGTATTAAGAGAGTCGCAGTGGGTTTCATAATGATCTGCTGGCTTGATGCCAAGACATTCCAAAGAAAGATGAATATTACCCTAAATTATGTGAATATGGGATAGAAAAAGAAGTTTAACAAAGAAGGGTGCAAAACAAATAATGAAAATACAGGTTTGAACGCACAAGCCTTTGAAAAAAATTAAAAACAATTAACAAATGTCTAATTCAATTGATCATGCCATTTGTACCCATGCATTTGTATACAATGATAATTATAAGTCCACGGTTTAACCTTTGCGATCATGCAGCCATTACCATAATTACCCGAACCGCGGCGGTCTGCTTTGTATCGTGTGAAAATGGAATGGAAAAAAGGGGCAAACTCCTAAACTAAGATAATTGGATATTTAGCGGTCTGTCTATTTATCTGATACATTAATTTCCGCTGCTCGCATTAATTCATAAATCATTCAAAAAGACTATAATTTCAACCAACTAAAAAGACTCGTTACCTATATCAGCATAATACAGGCATCGCGTGGTCATGTTGATAATACGGAATAAAGTGTAATTTTGTATAATAGAGTAAATTAGAAATCTTGTTGAAAGTTACAGCGTTATACATCATAGTTGTATTCTCCTCACAAACCAGTACTGCGGGGGTAGAAATCACCGTTGACCTCAGGTGGATCTCACTCAAAATATAATTAGTTTCATCTATTCCTCATGGTGCACCCCTGTGCCAAGTTTGATGAAAATCCACCCAGGGTTTCTTGAGATTACACATTAATTAGGTGAAAATAGCATATTTAGGCAAATTTCATTGACCTTTCACTTTTGAACTTAAAGGGGACCACCAGGCAAAGGACAACACATTATTATATGTTTTGGTACCGTTTTGTGATATCAAATAGATACCCAACATTTTGAAAACGGTTGTGTAATTCATAAACAAAGCAATTAATGTCCACCACTTACGGAACCACTGCTATTTCCTGGTTCCACACGGGCCAAGCATTTGCGAGTGCGCCAATGCTTTCACGCGTACGTCAATAGAATCCCGGATGATTCGTTCGCTCTGCACAGAGCGCTCTGGCTCTCCGCACATATAGTCTACGCAATTCAGACCGCATGAACACATGGTTGAGAATGGTGATGCGTTGTCCAATTATATATTTTTTTCTGAAAACATATTTTTGTGAACTTGTTGAAGGAATGGAATACTAAAGATGTTACCTTTCTATAATAAGAATATTATTTTTGGATCGTGGTACCCTTTAAAGGGGTAGTTTAGTTTTGGTAAGGCTGAACTTTAGTAACCAAACCTGGACAATAACCTTCAAAACTAATAGTAATAACTCCACTATGCTCGAAAAGTATACAAACTTGCAAAATGATTAAGTAAAAAGCATGTTATCATTCAAAAAGAGCCATTTTGATCACGAGAGGGCGCTTTTTTAAAGGCGTCAGTTTCAACCATTTTCCATAGACAATAATGCATGTGATGTCTTATTACCAGACTGATTTTATAGAGAGAACATCAACAACTACTTAAATACACTTTCGAAATTTTTTGAGAAAGTGGAAGCATTTTTTGAATTTTTTGAAAAAACCGTTAATTATTTGGGCCCCAAATAATTATAAGATCAGATACATTTATTGATATTTCAGCCGTTTGTGGGCCGATTTCGACCAAATAAAGTTTATTCTGCCATTAAAATTGCATGTTCTCTCAAATTTGACACTCAGTTTTTAATTACCTCACAAAAAAATTGCGATGTGCAGTGCCCTCTCTACCAAAACTAAACTACCCCTTTAAGCGGATTTCGCCCAAAATCGAATCAGTTCATCTACTTTTCATGGTGCACCCCTGTGCCAAGTTTGATGAAAATCCACTTAGGGGTTCTTGAGATAACGCGTTAATGCGGTAAAAATAGCATATTTAGACAAAGTTCATTGACCTTTGGCGGATCTCGCCCAAAATCAACTAGTTCATCTACTTCTCATGGTGCACCCCTGTGCCAAGTTTGATGAAAATCCACCTGGGGGTTCTTGAGATTACGCGTCAATGAGGTAAGAATAGAATATTTAGACAAAGTTCATTGACCTTTGACCTTTGGCGGATCTCGCCCAAAATCAAACTAGTTCATCTACTTGTCATGGTGCACCCCTGGGCCAAGTATGATACAAATCCACCCGGGGGCCCTTGAGATTTCGGGTTGACGAGATCCCCATACTGTATTTATAATAATTATGGAGGTTCATTATGTTTGTTTCCAAAACGTGCTAAATCCATGTTTGTTTCCAAAATCAGCTAAATCCACAAAATTTGAAAATTCGAATTAATATTTATTAAAGGTTAGGGAACCTAGATTTTTTCGAAGGGTAGTTTTGTGATCCTATGATAAAGATGTTTCTTGTGCTGCAATAACTAAGCATTCGAGAAATTGGAAATATGTGAAATAAAAAACCCCTCTTTTTCTCCCTATAGTGGATTTAAAGTGACAGTTCCTCTTTTGCTAGCCAAATTTACAAAGTTGCAAGGTTATTGTCTTATATGAAAGAAAATGTCATTAAATAGCATGCCTGAAAAGATTAATATTTCTTTTTCGTGGGGTTATAGACCTAGAACTAATAAACCGTCGTACAACGTTTAATTATGCATTATACGTGTATTCAACCGGTGAGAAAGTTCGCACACCGATTCCACGGAGTACCACATTGCTATGCGTGGTCCCTACGTGACCCGCGCTAGCTACGTGACCCGCGCACAAATAATAACGGCATAAGCGAAGACTAAACAAAATAACCAAACCTCGCTTAAACTGACTACATGGAATTATATATTCTTCATTTTTTAGATCTTTTTCCGTGACATACCTTTACAAATGTCGACTTTACAATACCTTTACAAGAATGAAATCAGCTAAATCCACAAAATTTGAAAATTCGAATTAATATTTATTAAAGGTTAGGGAACCTAGATTTTTTCGAAGTGTAGTTTTGTGATCCTATGATAAAGATGTTTCTTGTGCTGCAATAACTAAGCATTAGAGAAATTGGAAATATGTGAAATAAAAAAACCCTCTTTTTCTCCCTATAGTGGATTTAAAGTGACAGTTCCTCTTTTGCTAGCCAAATTTACAAAGTTGCAAGGGTATTGTCTTATATGAAAGAAAATGTCATTAAATAGCATGCCTGAAAAGATAATAACGGCATAAGCGAAGACTAAACAAAATAACCAAACCTCGCTTAAACTGACTACATGGAATTATATATTCTTCATTTTTTAGATGTTTTTCCGTGACATACCTTTACAAATGTCGACTTTACAATACCTTTACAAGAATGAGTACAATATTGTTGTAATATACATGTAATGCAAAATCAGTTAAACTCCTTTATTGACCGATATATAGTTTGATGGAGGGACGCATTCGTTTTTCATTCGTAGAATCCAAATTATAGGGCTGTTCGATCTGATTTTGTGTGTGTGTGTTGCATTCATCCCCATCCGTCAACTGGAAACTTTTCAGACGTTTTGTAAAAGAGGGCCTGTCCCTTTAATGCGTTATGGAAACAAACTCTTCAGTTGAAGCCTCTTTATCCTACGATGGTAAAGCCAGCGAAAACATAATTTACTATGTTATGCAGCAAAGTACGCGACGCTGAACATAATTATACAGCAGATTTATAGGTTTGACGACAAGACGTACTAAATGTATCTATACAGAGCGTATCAAAAAAAGCGTTACACTTTTGAAAAATCCGTAAAAATTACATTTCAAATTAGTTTGAAGATTTGTTCATGTCAATAGATGCCCAATAGTCTCATCTATCAAGTGCCACTAACAAAACAAATGTTCGTTCACGCTTGGGCGAACACTGCCTGTTTTTGTCCACAGTGTAAAAAATGACTTGCGCCAAATTGAAAGAAGAGGGAAAATTAAACCAGCAGTCCAAATAAGTACTACCATTCAAACAAATTGCTCTTTGCCAGAAAATTCATAGACTATCATAACCAGTGGCGTACCCAGTATTTTTCAAAGGGGGGGGGGGGGGGGGTTCAAAAAAAAAATATGTTAGCGGGGGGGGGGGGGGTAGTCGTAGAAAATGTTCGAAGCCGAAATGAAGTACCTGCAAAATGTTCAAGACCAAGACCAGGTCCAGTCTACAATTGTCGAGGCCGAGACCAAAACCCAGTGGTTAAGAATCCTCTAAGCGGGAAAGAGGGGGGGGGGGGGGGGTAGTCGTAGACAATTTTCGCAGGCGAGACCGCGAATTTTCGACATTTTATAGACCGAGGCCAGGGCCCCCGTTGCAGAAAGAGATCCAATCGATTGTAAGTTGCAATTAATCGTAAGTCAGATCACGTGTTCTAGATGCGCAAATCTGATTGGTCGAAACGCGTAAATTTTCTGACTTACGATCAGTCGTAACTTACAATCGATTGTATCTCTTTCTGCAACGGGGCCCTGGTCCGGTCCACAATTTTCAAGACCAAGACCCAGTAGTTGAGAATCCTGTAAGCGAAGGGGGGGATAGTCGTGGACAATTGTCGACATTTTCGAGGTTGAGACCACAGTTTTTCACACTTTAGGTGGAGATGACGGTCGAGACCATTGAAATGTTGGTCTCGAGAACAGTTAAAATTTGAAAAGGGATGTTAAAACCCCAAAACAGTCATTGTTGGTCTAAGGAATCCTAAATTTATGCAAAAGAGCAATTTGTTTGAATGGTAGTACCTTTTTGGACTGCTGGATTAATTTTCCCTCTTCTTTCAATTTGGCCCAAGTCATTTTTCACACTCTGGACAAAAATAGTCAGTGTTCGGCCAAGCGTGAACGAACATTTGTTTTGTTAGTGGCACTTGATAGATGTGACAATTGGGCATATATCGACATGAACAAATCTTCTAAATATTTTGAAATGTAATTTTGACAGATTTGTCAAAAGTGTAACTTTTTTTTTATACGCTCTGTATAGATACAGCCTTCTGCTAAAATAATTTAGCGTTTACTTTCCATCATTTTGTACGGCAATATCTCGAGATACACTCTTTTTGCCAAACGATAGCACGACGATACTACGCATAATGTCCACGTATCTCGAGAAACACCCTTTCGCCAAAATATAGCGACTACGGACTTGTTCACATTAAAGTGAGGCCTGTAAAATGTCAGATATTGCCAAAAATGACATTTGAAACTTCAATCCTGTACCAAAATCATTGTAAGATATGTCCGAATGATGTGTGAAAGTTTCATTGAAAAAGAACACTGCTTTCCTGGTTAAAAAAGCGAAAATATGCGTCAGCTTTTTACAACGGACGTTTATGAGGTTTATGACCGTTTGTTAACGCTTTTGAGCTGAATGATAGATATCGTCATACTAAAGGGGCATTTTAAAAAATCTAACCCTATTTTATTCTTCTCTTACCATAAGCTAAACAACACGATAGAAGAGAAATGAGGAAACTCCAAGTAATTTTCGTGGAGTTAGACACTTTACAGGCCTCACCGTTAATATGGCAGAAGGGTGTATCTGTGTAAAAATGGTCCTTGACAAGCATTCTTTCGACAACTTGAAATAATAATAATATAAACACAATTGGAAAAGCTTGGTTATTCCATAATTTTCGTATCGTTTTAACAATTTCTTTTGTATTTCTTTGTTGTTTTATTTAACTTATGTATTTTAATTGTTTTTGTTTTTTAAGCCCCAAAACAAACACCTTAACTAAGAACAAGACCAAATAACTAATGTTTTATCTAATAACTAATGTTTTTTAGCAATTTTCGAGCTGACATGCAAAGACAAAACGTCACGTGACTTCGTTACGGTTGGTCCGATTTTCGAAAATTTGGTTTTAAAATATCCCAAAGACTCGAAAGAAGAAAGTTCACGAAGCGGCGGTGCGACATCTTTACGCGTTTCAGAACAATCAGAAAAAAACCCGGGGGAGGGGAATAATGGCCTCCCCGGCCTCATTAGGGTAAACCGTTTATATGTTTAACTACCATTCAAGAATCATAAATCAAGAATCATGAATTCTAACCGTTAGTTTTTAATGATAACAAGTTTCCCTAACTAAAATTATGTTTGACCAAAACTGTACTACCCCTTTAATTGTTGATGCTACTTATTATGTTAGGAAATGATCTGGGGGTGTTTCACAAAGATCCCAAGACGAACTAAGCACTAAGCTGGACTTAAATATTATGGAAAGCCATTCGTTTCTTCGTTTAATTCTTACACGAGTTATTTAAACAGGCCTACAACTTTAATTTTAAAAAATATTTTATCATAGAGACTTTTATCAAAGTGAGATATTGATAAATGTTTTTTGAAAGTTTCAAATATTCGCATTTGGGCTCTTGACTTTGTATTAATCCGAAGCTAAACATTGCTGGCCATATTTTTAAAGTCCGATTAAGTGTTAATTTCGACTTGGGATTTTTGTGAAACACCCCCAGGGATGTTTATTATCATTTTGTAATTGAATTGTTGTTATTTGTGAATAATGATTTAATGAAAATAAAATCAAATTGTGTTTCTAGAAATGCACTTATACATAAAGTTATAATCAAACTATTTGATCTGATTTTTTTTGGCAATTGAACTTTTATCTTTACCTTTCCCGAAGCATGATCATCATGCTTTTTGTTTATGATTAGGGTTGGATCAGTGGCGTAGCTGTGGGGGGCATGCGCCCCCAAATAATTTGACAAATCAATACAAAAAACATAAGGGGACATTTCCTCATACCTAGGTTGTATTTGTATTACAAATAGAAGCATGGGACAGGATTCGGTTTTCCGGATTTCTCTTTCGTTAAAAAGGTTGATATGGTTGAAGTTTTCGGATTTGAAATATCTAGTGGAGAATTTAAACTGTGCACAAAGTCAGTGCAATGAGATAGTGATTATCACTTTGCAGTTTTACCCATTACTCGGTCATATGACATTCATTTATACAATGGAATGTTCACGCCTCACTCAGTAGACATATCAGATAATAGAAATACAGATCTTATTAACCCTTAGTCAGATCCCTTTCCTGTGTAAAATATGCGAATCGTTTTATACTCACCATCCTCTCTCACATCTTTCTTTCCTCTTCTCACTCTTTGAATTCACAAAGGTTTCGCCTAATTTATACTATACATATACAAATTGATATAACTATACGTCGCATACCATTTTAAAAGGTTCTTTTTATTCATATTGTGTCAAAAATATGTCAATTAATGTCAATTAATATCAATAATTTAAATATCATGAAGAGAACGGCTTAAAGAGGTAGTTCAGTTTTGGTATAGAGGGCGCAGCACAAAATATTTTTGTGTGAGATAATGAAAAACTGAGTGTACAATTTCAAAGAGCATACAGTTTTAATGACAGAATAAACTTTATTTGATCAAAATCGGTTCAGAAACGGCTGAAATATCAATAAATATATCCGATCGGAATACATCTATGGCCCAGATTTATTCGATGATTTTTTCAAAAAATTTGAAAAGAGGTTTTTAAATAGTTGTTGATGATCTCTCTATTTAATCATTATTTCAACAAAACATCACATGCATAATTTTGTATGAAAAATGGTTGAAACCAATGCTTATAGAGAGCGCCCTCTTGTGTTTGAATGGCTCTTTTTGAATGATAACGGGCTTTTTACTTAGTCGTTTGTAATTGTCTATACCTTTCGAGCATGGTGAAGTTATAACTATTAGTGTGTAATGTTATTGTGCAAGTTTTGGTTACTAAAGCTCAGCCTTACCGAAACTGTACTATCCCTTTAATAAAATAAAGACTATATAACGGATATTTCTACTACTACCACTACTACTACTACTACTACTACTACTACTACTACTACTACTACTACTACTACTACTACAACTACTACTACTACTACTACTACTACTACTACTACTACTACTACTACTACTACTACTACTACTACTACTACTACTACTACTCCTGCTTCTACGACTATTAGAATACGAAGAATAAGTAAAAGACGAGTGAGAAGAAGAAGAAGAAGAAAAAGAAGAAAAGGACAGAGAAAAAAATAACAATGTATAATAATGTAAAATAAGATATAAACATTAATCTGACAACATAATGAAAGCATTGTTATAAGTCATTGTTCTTATTGATTAAACGTGTAAATAACTTGCCATTATATGGATTGATGCACTGCCGATACGATAGAGCGATACTAGAAATCCACGAACAGAAATGAACTGCAGTCAATCGCGTAAGCATCCGCTTTGATGGTTGTTAAACAAAGTTTGATTGGACGACAAGCTATTCAACACAATCCATAGAGTGTACGAATGAAAAACAATGATTAATTCGATGCTAATATTCAACAAATAATTAAAGAAACCGATGGCTCATGAGATTATTTTATTCGGTAATGAAATTCAAGATTACTACCGGTAATATCTTACGGGTCTTTAGATAACTAATGTGACCTCTATTCTCCGGTAAGTGGTGTAGCCAGTGTGAAACGACGTGGTTATCAGACACATTTCGAACCATTGAAAAAATGCGAATGATGATCAGAACTGTTTTCGATTGCACATCATTTAAATAAATGTGGACTGTTATCCACTTGCAAACATCGCGTTTAATGTCAGTGCGCATACGCCGCGCGCAGGGCACGTCCTTTCTCACATCGACTCGACGTCCACTATCCAATATCAGCGGACGTTATGCGCATGCGCATCGCCTTAAAACGGTATAGATGTTATGTAGTTGAGTTGTTGTTCAGTTTACTTGGCATAATATTTGTTGTGTATTTATATTTTATTAAGTATATGAGTAGAGAAATTGCGATCGATTCATTTTGTGAAAATACAACCAAATTCGCTTGGAGCTTTCACACTTCTCTTGTACCTTGTTGTTTGGCTTATAGTAACATAATAATGAAATGGGTTTAGATTTTTCAAATGTCTCCCTAATTATGGCGATATTTAAGATTCGATTTGTATAGCGTCTGTAGACGCTTTCGACCGTAGTCAAGAGCATCCGAATTAGGAGACTAAGTCCTTCACAGTATCCGAATTCGGATAATTTACACGAACGATCGGGAACAAATCATACATCGATTTACTATTTTCACTAGGAAAACATTATTCCTTTTGTATGAAAATCTCACTTATCTTTCTCAAGAATCTTCCAATGATATTGGTATATGATTGAAGTCTAAGATATCTATATTTGGAAACAAATATCAAGCTAATGGATCACTTTAAGTTTAATACGGTATAAACATACAGATTACAGAATAGTTATACAGGATAGAAATTACACAATTTCCGTGTACAAAATGGTAGCTCCACTGGCGTTATATCGTTGTATTGCCGTAAAGTTCAGTATAATATACGCACAGGTTATAGGTTGCTTGTGCGGGTAAATTAGGTTTACTACGACATGTACGGTGCATTGCCGATTTGAGTGGGATGGATATGAGCATAATGATTCGAAGAACGCGCATGTATAATACATCAAAAAAACAGGACACTCCATAATATAAAAGGCATAATATCTCATTTTTATTCACGATGAAAAAAATCATGTTGTACATTAAATAAAAGGGAAAATGACCTCCTTCGAAAAGGGTATGAAATCCGGATGAAATCATTCGTGCATGACAGTTATGGTCAATTAACCACAGCAAGGTCTGTTTTCAAAAGTAGCTAAGGTGGAACATAAATTCAACTATATAAGTGTTGATGAGCATAATCTAACATAAAATATTCATGACATATGGCATAATTTTTCATTAAAATGTTACCTTTTTTATTTTCATCTAAATATAAGTTTATATAAAGACAAATGTGAACGCTGCAGGTTTTAATTGCACCCACATTAAACAACACGGGGAATTGCATGGCAAACATGTTTATTTGTCAGAACCACAGTCTGAGCCCCCTTTTCAGCATGAAACTTAATATGAATCCTTCTCCAGAACTCAACTGTAATCCAGAGATCTTAAAAAATCGATCTAACATTGAATACATATCCTGGTAACTCTGGCTCAAAACTTGTCTGGGACACATGAAACAGACAAGCTTCATGTTTCAAAGTCAGACCATTATGTCTTTGTTCTCATACCCAGGAACAAATTTTATTGGAAAATAGGTATGTTCAGAGTTTGTTCGCAGCAACAAGTCTAAATAATGCTATTAGTCACTTGTATCAAATGACATGCTTATCATTATGTTCATTTGAATAGTGCAACCCTCAATTGATTTTTGCAAGTTTTAAACACAGACCTTGCTATTGGTAATTGACTATGGCAGGTCATACATGATATATTACATCTTTAATTTAAAGCCTGCCTGTAGAGGACTAAATTTCCTTTCATTTTATATATTTCATTGCATATACAAATGAAATATTTTAACTTAAAACTTTGACAAGTGTCATGTTTGTTTTTGTGCTGAGTATACGGTATGCTTTATATATATGCTTGTCAAGAGAGCTGATTTTTTTTCTTTCTCATTGATGGATTTTGTGTGATTTAATCAAACTTGATTTCTTGGTTGCGACGAATCAGACGATGTTTGTCTAGTGTGACGTAAATAATATGCATGGGCAGTGTGTAAAATAGGCAATATAACAGTGAAAAAATGTTACGTTATTAATAAATGTACCGTAACAAATGCTTAGTATTTACATGTGTGTATGTGTGCGTGTGTGTGTGTAGGGTAAATAGGGATTCTGTCACTTTGTGTGTTTAGTGCATGTGTGTATGTGAGTGTAAGTAGGTATTTTGATAAATACTCAGTGCATAACCATAACTATAATCATAACTATAAGAGTTTAAAAAGATTGCTGGTAATGAAACTAATGAAGACAGAGCGTTCAAGTGTTGATACAAAAAGTATCTATCAATTATTTAATTAATTGTAGACATTGATTAAAAAGGACGGAGGCGAGAAAATGAAACAATGTGGATATATTTGTAATAAGTAGAATGAATTTAAAAGGGTGATCAAATAATACTTACTTTTTCTGACAAATAACATCAACTAATCGTAGCATTAAGTATTATGGTCAGTGGCGGAACTACAACTATAGATAACGCTGTTATTTATTATACGCAGAGCGACCGTATACATGGTTAATAGCCCGGTCACATATCAACGGATTGCGTAAACGGACGTCAAACGGAGAGGTAAATTTTCCATCCGTTCGTCTCCGTTCGTATCCGTTCCTTGTCCGGTGATGTACGTTGTTCTATGTTTTGTACATAAAGCAATGGAGACGACTTTCATCACCGGATAATTTCATTTCGCAAATGTTCTATTCGTTGGGCATTCGTTTCCGCTATCCGTTGATATCTGACCAGGCCATTATACTTTGATATAGGAAGAGTGACCGAGTCCGCACTATACACATGATAATGCATTCAATATATCTAGCCAAAAATTTAACGAAATGCTTTGATTGCGTTTTATAAGTACTAAATGTGATGACAAATATATATAGTTGTGTTTGATGCACGATGTAGTATTGGTGTGTGATCATGGAAGGACATGGAGGAGAATTCTTGAGACATAGGAGGTGAGTTTTCTCTTTTTACTCTCTAAATAAAACACAAACATGTTAAAATATTGATACATTGCTGCACATAAATGTATGTGCATCATTATCCAGATCCCCATTTTAATTAGTAAACAATTAACATGTATGCATTTTGTTGAATGTGCCACCATGCACATGGTGCATGGTCATGTTATGGGTAGGTCTGGTACATTCTATGCAATGTTCTGCCTATACTGCCTGTACTGCCTATGCATATTTTTGTTTTATAGCAGATGTCCTTTTAGGAACACGAATAGTTCATGCTTATCGTGTTGAACGGTGATCATATAACCTTTTGTATGGTGACATGATACTAATACCTCAGTAATAATTCAATTGCCATTAATTTCCTCATTGTACTACATGATATAGTATAGTATAAAAGCATGTTTTAGTACACGAGCAAAATAAACATAACACTTTCTTTTTATGGTTAAATGTAGCATTTAGTGGATTCAAATCAACCGTATTGCAACAATTGTAAATCGACTACAAATGACTGATTCTGAAAATCTAAAAATCTAAATACAATATTGCATAAACCACATGTACTATTATCATGATTAGTATTCGTTATGCACAATACATGTATACACGTACTATATGCCACGATACCCATGTGCGCTGAACCCGGTAATAATTAAATAGTGGTTCGACTGCTTTGTTTGTTGCTAGGTAACGGTACACAGTTCATGCGTATTGGCAATGGCACCCATTATGGACATTATTGAATGAAGTCAGCATGATGCGTGTAGCCGTGTACTCTGTATAGTTTAGAGTGTACTTAGTCCGTGTTTATATAGTGCGGCATGAAAAAAAAAAAAAAAAACATTGACATTAATGCACGTTAATCTCCCTATAAAACACTGTATCATCCACACACTGAGACTGCAATGTTGACAATATAAAAACAATTCATTTTGCAACATTTCGCTTTAATAATTAGATGTAACACGCATACCATGAGTGCTTAATCATTACAAATGAGGCGGAAATATAAATGGAAATAAAATAAACAGACTTTTCAATTATACTAAATGTATATGGAAGATAGTATGGTAAAAAGAGAAAATGTTCGAACTTGAATTGCATGACTTATGTTGAGGGGTTTAGATAGACATTGATTTGCTATAATGGTCGTAACAAAGACGTAGAAGGCAAGCGGGGGAGGGGGTGAGACTGCAGCCCCCTCGCGGCCCCCTGCAGCCCCCTAGAAATTCGAAAATTCGTTCAAAAGAGCTCAGCCCCCCCCCCCCCCCCGAAACGAACGTGTCACTACGGCTACGGCTTATCACTTGATCGCTAATGAATCATTTAATTAGCTTAGGTTTATTGTTTTTTCTGAGCATTTATATGTTTTATTTGTTTATTTTGTTGCATTTTTTCTAAATTCCAGGTTCACCATCCAGCAAAAGTTCACGCTTTAAATCAACATCCGGGTCTACCATCAACGAGTATTCGCAAGCCTGGAACAAACGATTAATCACAGTATACAATACCCACGATGCAGTTTCATCATCCACTAAACTTTTAAATATAAAATACCAAGAAACGATGTGTCATATCAGACTAATAATGAAACATAATATTGTACTATTGTAATATATAATTTTGACCCCAAATGAACTTGATTGCAAGTTAGACCATTCCATTAAATATATGATGTTGACATGAACTTGTCCAGGCAATGTACACACTTAAGTATTAAGAAAGATTAAGATTCCAATTATCACAGAGGTGTGAAACACCCTCCAACTCAGGCCCTTTGTCATGGTCTGATCCTGTTGTCTAATAATACCTGCATAAATCTATATCTCTTCCTGTTTAGCCAAAAGCCTGATTTATGTACAAGACTTCTAAGAAACCCTCTTATTGTATGCTCTTGTATTCTATAGATTAAACTTGACTCTGTAACCCCTACTCCCCTATATAAGTTAAACATTGTTCTAATATTGAAACTTCTCCCCTGTACCTCCCCTGACAGATGGTGACATTCTTATAGAAAACTATTATATTGACATACGGGCGCAATTATGGAGACGAAAGCACATCAACAGTCAATTTCTGGAAAGGCTTCTTTCAAATCACCGATTGCTGGCCGTAATAAAACGGTCGAAAACCTTCCGGCAGATATCGTGGAAAGAATAAATGTCATGCAAACAAATATTGAACATGTTATGAGTTGTGGCGAGTTCCCCTGCTACCAATGTATAACAGCTATTGCTGAATGCAGCGGGGTATTTTCTCCGTATCACCATGATCCCAAAATCGCCCAAAGAATAAGCGATGAGATAGCACGCACAACTGATTACTGCGCCATGTTAAAGATGATATGGGCGAAATTGCAGATGCTGGAGGAAGATGGCGAGCATCACACAGACTATGGTCGGCAGTGTTTATATTTTTGCGAAAGACTGTCAGCAATATGTTGTGCTTTATCATACGAGTCTGTAGCTTTCGCAGAAGCTTTGGACGAGGAGAACTGCCTAACTGTTGTTCTCAAGTGGGTTATTGCTCGTCAGTGCAACGAGAATGGCAATAGCAAAAAGGGTGAAATTGATCACCTATAACGCGCTTCAAATGCTTACCAACTGTGTTCAAAGTGTGCCTACCCTCAGAGCAAAATATCGGTGGATACTGCCAATGTTGCCACGGTTAAGTGAATCCGGGAATGAATACATGAAGGTGATGGTATTCCGTGTGTCAGCGTACTTGGCTAGGAAGGAGGGACGCCGATAAACTGGACATAAATGAACAATCTATTGAATTTCTCACGCGGATGCTGAGAAACTCCTTAAAAGATCCCAAACATACGATTATCATGCGCGATGAAATTGAGCAAATCACATTGTCGGCTGTAGATTTCATCCAGGGCATCGGCCAATTAGCCATAAACGATAGGAACAAAAAACTTATAGTAGATAATGATGGCATTGCGATCCTTGGTTCCATGCTTTCTGGTAAAAGGATATATGTCGAAGAGCAAATCCACGCAACGAATACTCTTTGGCAATTGGGATTCCTAACTAGCAACAAGGATCAGCTGAAGAAAGAAGACGGCATCATGAAAGGTAGGTGAGAAAAGATTTAGTATATTTAATTCCATTAAATCTTAATCATGCGACGCATTTAAGATGGTAATCCAAAGATCCAAAGTTACCGTGATCTTCGAAAAGTATTAACAATGCATGTTGCAATAAGGGTTTTAGGATTACTACACCCTGGACTAATACACCCGGATGATTATTCCCGGACGATTACCCTTCAGAAAATTGCCCTATGGTAAATTAACCCCCACTCCATACTATTAACACCATGACAACAACCGGGCTTAGCTTAGTAAGGTCTTATAATAATTATGTTCTACTTCTACTTCTAATTCTAATTGGGTACTCGACAGTGTCCATCAGTCAGGACGTAGAGGGGAACCGGTGAGGTGTCCCATTTGCCGATTGAGGCAACTGCTCCAGCAAAGGCTCATAATGATGTAGAAGCCAAGATATTATTGGGGAGCGCATTCCATGCTAGGTGCGGGGGGGGGGGGGTTGTCTGGGGATAATTTAAAAGGAAAGAGAACGTTTCTTTTTCATTTCTTGTCACAAAATGGGCGGACGACCCTAGTCAGCACAGCTGTTTTTTTCATAGGGGTCCAAGGATCTTTATGGATATCTTGGAAATTATATGATCTCGTATTGATATGCGTTTTCCATTTTTCTCTAAAGCTCTCATGCAGAATATTAAAGGCGGCATATTTTCTAACGATGACCTCCGCAATGCATCTATGGGGGCGCTGTTCGAAATATATGGGTACAGACTTCCCGATGCCGTGCGAACTGGGGATAACCATGATGAGGACTCGTCCGGGGGTAGGTCTGGAGAATCCGCGCGCACTGGGTATGAACAAGATGGGGGCTTGTCCGGGAGAACATCTGGAGAATCCGCGCGCACTGAGGGTGAACAAGATGAGGGCTCGTCCGGGAGTAGGTCCAGAAATCCCGGTCACATCATGATCAGCTACAAGAGGGAGGAGCCTTCGAAGCCGGTCATGAGAGAGATGAAGAAACAGCTCAGGCAAAGAGGCTACAGAGTGTGGATGGATGAAGATCAAACGGGTTAGTCGCTAACCGGTAGTAATACATTTGTTGTGAACCACAACATCGGATAGGATAAAGAGAAACATGATATTATGTATTATATAGGTCAGTGTAGTGACGACGTATAAGGGAAGCACAACCGAGTTAAATTGGACATTTGATGAGGGTTATATGGTATTATTATGGAGAATTGAGGACTGGTTTATGCATATCTATCCAAATACAATTTGCAAATTAGAAAATCGTAGATTCCTCGTGTTTCTTCCTCAGCTTGACTGAGGAGACTGGAGCATTTATCTATTAATTTTCTTAATTGATGATTTATTTTAAATATTTTAATTCATCTGTTATTTCCCCTGTCAATCTATTTATCACTCCATCTTCTCGTTTATCTTATTTCAGCGGATGAAATATTTGGTGGTATGGTAACGGCCGTGGAAAGCGCAGCTATGGTTCTAGCGTGCATCACAGAGGGCTACCAGGACAGTCAGCATTGTCGATCAGGTGCGCATGCGTATTCGTTCTTATCACGCACAAGTTAAACGTGACTGCGTTGTCAAATAAAAGGAGTAATTACATGATATTACTGTGCAGCAGCATGTCTTCGTAACCAGACCATTCATCTGTTTGTAGGCTAGTAGGCTTGTTAAAGGG
The DNA here is from genome assembly GCA_037951105.1 of Echinarachnius parma. NCBI lineage: Eukaryota > Metazoa > Echinodermata > Echinoidea > Clypeasteroida > Echinarachniidae > Echinarachnius > Echinarachnius parma. The sequence continues at coordinate 7,535 of JBAMJV010002861.1, read as the reverse complement.
TCCGTGACTGCATTTGGGGTACGAATGTTTTACTTGGCACACATATTCCTTGGATCAAAAGAAACAAAATAACCCAAAGAGCTATTCTGTATATTTGCAGATTAAGTATAATATCCATAATTTATGCATATTTATTCATGACAATTGGACATTCTGTGAAAATGGTGAAGAAGAAGGAAAAAAGGGGGAGGTGAAGAGGGAAGGGGAAGGAAAAGAAGAAGAAGAAGAAGAAGAAGAAGAAGAAGAAGAAGAAGAAGAAGAAGAAGAAGAAGAAGAAGAAGAAGAAGAAGAAGAAGAAGAAGAAGGATGATGATGATGATGATGAGAATTAAGGAGAATGAGAAGGAGGAGAATAGGAGATTATCTCAGTTTGTTGTGTAACTTGGGTACGGTCTGGGGTTAGTACTTTTTCTGTACCGGGCCACGTAGTTCTCGTGTAACCTGGTAATGCTCTGACTGATTGTGTGATGCGCACCAAATTTAATCGAGCCTATGCATATTAATTAAACGTTCCCGGCTTAGTACTTGAGAAAAGGCCTTTTCCTCCCCTATTCTTAAAGTTGCTAATAATCTTGTGTTTCGCCAGAGTTGTCATACGCGGATCATTGCGGCAAGAAGATAGTGCCTGTAAAGCTGGATCCTCTGTTCAATCCATCGGGCTGGCTCGGCGTGATCATGGCTAAGCAGCTCTACTACACTGTGAAACGGCCCGGTGACGTGTCCGAAGTTCTGGTCCAGGTCGTCGACAAGGAGTTAAGTGGGGTTGGCAGGTTACGCGACGGACGCTTTGCAGCTATATCTTGCAAGTATTTTCTCAAGCGCATATGGTTACCATCGCTAGGATGAGATTCACACAATAAATATTCCAAGGAACTATACTTTACTGTGTGAATTCCAGGCTCACAGAGTCAGGGGCCTAGCGATGGTAACCATGCTTCTAGAACTACTACTCCCTGGACAACTACCGCTGGAGATTACCCCCTGGACAATAACCCCCAACCCAATTACCCCAAGACAATATCCCCAAGACAATTTTACCCTAGGGAATTTACACTCAAGGCTTTACCCCCAAGACAATCCCCTCCCACACACAATTACCCCAAATTAAAATTCCACATCCCCGACGATAACCTAGTTCAGAAAACTACTTAGCAATTGATAATAACACAATTTGATAATAATAATGATAATGATAATAAAAACATTAACAATGATAATATTATAATAATAACAATTAAATGTTTGAATAATAATTTGTTACAATTATAATGAAGGTACTAATACTACCACTACCATGACTACTACTAATAATAATATAGATTGGAGTCATCAGATATTTACCACAATACAGCTAGCACTGAATAAGACTCTTGTTAACGTCCGCGGGATTTTGTCCTTGAAGTACTTGACTTGGGTAGTAATCATCCCCGTGTTGGCAGGAGGGGGGGGGGGGGGGGGGGATGTCCAGGGGTAATTGTCTTTGGTGGTAACCGTTTAGGGGGTAAATGTCTTTGGGTTATTGTCTCGGGGTGTATTTGTCGGGAGGTCTTGTCTTAGGTGGTAATTGTCATAGGGCTAATTGTCCGGGGTAGATTTTCATAAAACAAACAGATGGTAAACCAGTTTCCCTAATCTGGTACATACACTAAGTAAATGAAATGTTTGCAGCATTACCGAAGCCAATAGATGAACATAACTTTAAAATTACCGCCGTTTGCAGCCAGTTGTACCTGTAATTTATAAAAAGTTTTTGACGATTTTTCTTAAATCATTAATTTGCCTTTGCAGACACGTCAGCATTATCGCCGGATGTATCATTTTGGAGTAGGGAGGTGGTCCAGGACTGGTTCCAGAAGAACGGCATAAACACTCGTGGGAACCAACTTGCAAATCTAGACGGCGTACATCTCCTTGGTCTGCAGAACCACCTAGCCTCGGCACCGGAGTCGTTCTATCAGTCGGTCAAGACAGACCTACAAGTTAAGTACATCGACGTCCTGACCCTCGTGCCAGCGCTGAAAACTCTGCCAGACTAGGTAGATAACCATTGTAATGAAGACAGGAATAAACCACACCTGAACCCCGTTGCACAAAAAGTTGCATTCGACTGTAACGTTGCCATTATTGCAAGTCAGGAAATATGCCCCGTTGGACCAATAATAATACGTTTGCGCATTTAGACACATGATCTGACGAGCAAGTAATTGGAACTTTATGATCGAGTGTATCTCTGTCTGCAACTGGGCCCAGGGAAGAAAGAAGAGGGGTGTAGGGTCAACACCACCCACCCCCCCCCCCCCCCTCCCCCTCCCTCCAACTAGATAGGGACTTCTGGTGATTCTGCTAAAGTATGGCAAGAGCAGGCCTGGCTATGTTTTAACCGTAATACATGTAATAAATTATAAAGAATATATGATTTATGGGTAAAGATATGAATTGTATGACCGTATTTGCATAATTTACCATAAATATGCAAATTAATGAATTAAAACAAAAATAAACATTAACACTGTATTCTATACACTTCACAATAACATGCGTGCAAATGTTCACGGCTACCCCTTTAACAATCCCCATTGACCATAACCATACAATGCCCTATTGGTGGTTCTGCTCAAGTGCAGGACCCTTGTTACATTAATATATCTCGATTGTTTGTTAAATGTCCAATAATAGTTTTATGGACCTCTGTCACGTGCACCACGTGCACGACTGAGTCTGAAGTAGAGGTCTTAATTTGATGTGACGTCATACTAGTATTGCAGTCATGTACGGCAACAACTGCAGTGTTCATGTTGATTGGATGTTGCGTTATCAGTAACACACTATTTGATCATTTATAACATTTGTAGAACAACAAAATACAAACGGAACCCATGTACTTATTACCATAAAGCCTCTCTTTGTATTGTTCTTCCGTTGGATTGGTCAGCCCCACGAGGAATAACCTGTATAAAGTTGTCCCATTGACCAATCAGAGCTGATTTCATGTTCGTACATTATTTTGTTCGTCATTCCTGTTCCTATCCCGGGAACATTCGTGGATCAGTTGTACATGCATGATCTTTGTATTTTCCTACATCGAATACATTGTGTCTGTTGTGTAATCTCTTGTACTTTTATAAAGATGATAACGTTGTATATTTTCTTACTGTGTGTATGGTACATGGGACATGCCTTATTTTCATGTCTTTATGCCACTTTTTTGTTATTGATGTTATGTTTATGAATGTAAATAGATGAAAATAAACAAGATAATATGTGAACCACATTAATGATAATATTAAGTACTGGTAATATCAATGTTTACAATTAAGGGACATAATTTTAGACTTCTTCTTAATACTCATTGGGTTGTTTGGACCTGTCAAATATGATTGAAAATCAACAGGAATGCACGGGATCATATTGACTAGAAATATGTACAGGATAGCCACCAAAGTGAGCAGAATATTCTGCTTCTGACTTTGTGTGTAAGTGAACATTTTGTAAATAGTTACCTATCTTATAAAGTTATTTGTTTTATATGCCTAATTAAAGTTGTATACATATCCGTTCTTTTCGTATTGAAGAAACGTTTGTTGTTAATGGTTCTGTAACAGTGATGATGTGTCATATTTACATTGAAGATTACACACGGAACTAATCTTGGTATGCGAATGATTAAAACCATTGTAATATAATAGTTAATTTGTTGCATATATATATACCATTAATCTCAATTTAAGATGTACTCGTTAATTATGTCGAATTTCATGGGTATTGTAACATTGTAAATTGTCTATTTAAATAAGACGTAATTAAGAAATGAATAGAGACTTCAACACTTTTTGTTTGGAATAATGCTTGACTCTATTGTTGTGGTTTTGTTAGTGTATATATCTATATACATTAACGATGATAAATTTGATGATGATGGTGATTTATGGCCCACAACTCTTGTATGGCGCCAATTATCTGTTTAAAAAAATCAAAGGCGCCCGCTCCTCCAAAATGTAAGTCATTTACTGTACATAACAGAATTCACATACAAAAACAAATTATTACTCTGTACACAAGTGAAATGTGTCGTCATGAATTGCATATGTTAAGTTGAATAGCAAAGATTGCTTATATCACATCGGTTTAATAGATTATTGGTATATATGTTTTATTGATGTATATATTGCCAGTAATGTATTATTGTTTGAATTATGTTATGTCGATGGAATTGCAAAAGAATGTCCAATGGTGGACAAAATAAAATGAATTTGTAAATGTGGAATTTGAACTATTGACACTTGTTTTAGGTGTGGTTGATGGACTTAACATGAATTACATTACATATCATGCACACATTTATACAATGACAATTTGCATAAAGTTGAGCAATTTGGCGTAAATTTGGTGAAAACAAATGTGTACAATATTATATTTGTTTAGTTATGATTATTTAAAGCGACAGTAGTGTGACATGCCTTAGCGTGCAGAGGTCTTCATGAGTTAAATATGTATCATTATTACTCTTATTGGTAGTGTAATGATTATAATCATGATTACTATTTCTATTTTTCATGATATTTCTTATATTATTGATATCATTATTTTGATTTTGTATGAAATTTGTTTATATTAAAATATGAAGACATATTTCAATTGCTGTGTCCTTTTGACATTTCCAATTTGAAAGATTTGTTGAAAATATTCAAATATGTTTGTAAATCAATTATGTTCATTGCCTAAATCAACTCATTTAGAGCACTGATGTTGTTCAACGGTTAAGGGTGCAAATTTGAACTTTGATGTGTCATTGTGTCAAGTGTTATTGGTTATACCTGTGTACATGATTAACATAATTTAAGCTTACATATATCTCACTGACGAAGTTGCCATTTTCAAGAAGAAGCTTAGCTGGTTTCATAATTCTGTTAGCAAGAGGTAGCAGTAAGGCAAACGACATGAAAGTCTTGTTTGGTTGGGCCTAGTTTAGAAGATACAACTTCATGCGCATTATTTTTTTACATAATCCTCTTTTTTTGTTTACAATTTAATCAATTAACATTGATATCACATTTTTCTGCATTGTCTTAGTGTGTACCGAAAACAAATCATTTTTGTATGCTACTGTCTTATGTCATATATTATTATACAACGACTGGATTGCGTTAACATTATTGTGAACATAATTATATACATGCAGAGCTTAAGTCCAAAATGCGCTAAATCCACTTTTTCAACTTTAGAGAAAACAGATTTCTTTGTCCAACTTTCTACATAGGCCTATATAAATATGAAAATTAAACTTTCCATATTTTGAATTTGATTACGATATTTGACCCAAAATGTTAATGTCTAGATAGCTACATAGCTTAATAATATACTGATATCGGTAACTCAATTGTTGTGAAAAGTGGATATGTTATATAACGTGTTGTAGTGTAGATGTGTCTCATTTGTACGTTAATTACAAGGGACATGACATTCAACAACATTTGCTTTCCCGTCTCTCTACTCTCTCTCTCTAATTCCTTCCTTTCTATCAGTGTTCATTTGTATGACAAATATGTATAGTCAAAATGATTGTATAAATATTTAAGGTAAACCGTTTTTTCAAGGTAATCGATACCGTTTTTTCACTGTGGGGTCTCCCTCTGCTGTTTTTGACCAATTCCACGCGACATTAATTTGTGCAGTTCATATATATCTGAATTCAGAAGAAAAACAATTTGCAAGCTTCTGATGCATACTTTCAATATTTTAAAAATACGTTAGGTATTTTTGTATTGTTTAGGTATGCAGTATGTTGTCAAGATTACAAAGCTTATCTACTCTGTCGTTGATTTATATTCGGTACTTTCTAATAAGAATTTATCTTTAAATTGCATTGATGGAAAAAACAAACATCCAAGCAAATCAACTTGTACTTAATACAAATATATATATTTGTATCGATATGTAAAAATATGTCAATAGTCTATAATTATTATGTTGTTTGCTTACACCCGACATGGTTATACACTGATATGTTGTATAAACCAGTTGATCATGCATATGAAATTAAAGCTCGCCTCTTGTCATGTTCGTGTCTTTCCACCTTTAAACATTCTTTCTGCAAACTATTTAACTATGTTCTATCTCGCGAATATTTATTTCGGTTTAATGGTACTTAATATGGTGTATTTTATATATTGTAAATTTAATAGTGGTTAAGAATTTTCCCCATTTGTACGTTAAGGAGAACGTACAGTTTTGGTTTAGGGCTCGCTTCAAGATTGTTGTTGTTGTTGTGAGATAATGGAAAACCTAGAGTCCTTTCTAAAAAAAAACACTACATTTTACATACAAAATAACTTTTTTTAAATTCCAAATCGGAACAGAAACAGCTGAAATATCCATTAACATATCTGATTGGAATAAAAATTGGGCCGAAATATTTATTCGATAATTTATAATTATTAAAAAAATAGGTATAAAACCAACACATTTTTAAAATGTACCAAAGTGGGGGCCTTTTACTGGTTTTTGATGATCTCTCTTTGAATATCTAATTCAACCAAACATCACTATACATTTTTTTTATTTAAAAATGATTAACACTTGTCGGTGTCTGTAGGGCATTCTCTTGTGCAAACGGCTGTTCTAAAAAAAAACAGCGTTCTAAATTAGCCGTGTATATGTTTGTCTTCCACTAGATCAAGCACCGTTGAATTATAACCATTAATTTTGTAATGATAACATACCAGTTTTAGTTACTGATATTGGATTTGACCAGAACTGTTATATAATCATATTTGTAATTAGCGGTATTGGCGACAATCTTTTCTTTTCACTATCTATCTTTATCTCTAGAATTTCGTTTCCTTCTGTATGTATTCGTGGTAATTTCAATACAAATATTGTACAGTGAAAACAATTGTATATACATTCTAAGTTTGTTTGTGTGTTGGTGTAGGCTATGTATACGATGTATCGAACCTCAAACATGCCAATTGTCCATTATGCTTAGTTTGACCAAGTCCACGAGAAGCGAAGTTTTGCAGTGCATTCGTATTCTGTTTATCTGATTTCGGAAAGCATCGAATAACTAATCTGGAGGTAAAACGAATCATCATGATTACCAATGCTCTATGTTTAAATGAGTATTACGAGTGTATAATGTATAATGATCAATTTTGGTGTGCATCATTATGTCATGTAAATGAATTAAGTAAATGTGTCATGTGTATAAACTATTTTAATCAAAATAGCAGTATGATCATGCACACGCTATATTAGGTTGATGATATGAATTTTAAAATAATTATGTTCATTTAAGATATAACATCAGTTGTTAATAGCGTAATTTTCAAATTTTCCAAATTGTGCAAAGCAAGTATAAATATCTCAACTACGATGCAACTTTACAGTAACACAATTGTATAGAGAGATTCCGGGGTATGTTGATTTGCTATGTCGTCTTTAAACATGAAGGTCGTGGGTTCGATTCCCTGCCACTTAGCAGGTCATTTAGCAAGGTACCTTATTCATATTTCCAAATCACTCGAAACTCAGAATAG